>PVIC010001080.1:0-99548 GCA_004025085.1 Thryonomys swinderianus
GGAAGGAATAAATATGATACAGAAAGAAAATAAAAGAGCATGTATAAGGGGGGAGGAGGGGGGAGTGGGTAGGGATATGGGTAAAAATGAGAATTAACTTGTGGCATATACTGGTACAAATTTCCCAATGTTATATGTGATTTTGAGATGTATATAAATTGTACCAATAAAGAATTCAATTTAAAAAAAAAAAAAAGAATATCTAGCCCAAGAAAACTTCTGGGGACTTGTGATTAGTACCAAAATGACTTGCCTGATTGCACCACTGGATGATATATAGAAAGATGTGGATATTAACCTAGGCTTTATAATTTAACAGACACAAACCTATGATTAATAGTGTACACTTACTGTGCCTTGGATCTTACCTTTTTTGATTTTTTTGGTTAAGTCTATAAAGTAAGGGAAGAGAAAATGTGAAGCAGAGAAATACAAAAAAATTAGCAACTGAAAATCACAGTCTGTTCCTAGCCTTTGAATATTTAAGCAGTATATGTTGTCTGTATAACAGGGAAAATTTAGTCTGTATCTCAAAGTTTTCAAAGTGTAAGAAAGTAATGCAGAGAAAAAACTTAGTGTAAAGTGGTTCTCCCAAGCAAAAAACAAATGAACTCTGGACATGTTTATTTTCTCATGTGGACATGTTGGATCCAACACAAATAGGCTAATGTACTAGGCAAAGATATGATCTTTGAGCAGATAGATCTTTCAGGATCAGAGACAAGACAGTGCATAGAAGCTATTTGTGGGTTGGAGAGCAAAAGGATTTAATAGCTGATCAATATTCAAAATACCAGATGCCACAGGACAAGAGGGATCCAGGACGCAGTTCCAGTTCAAGAATGAAGGCTGGAATCTCCCCAGAGAGACCCTGGTGTGCAATTATATTGAAAGACTGAAAAATCTCATATCTAGTTTCCAAGGATGACAGCAGAATGAAGTGTTCTCAAATGCGAGCTGACCTCCTCTTTCTTCTCCTTCCCTTCCATCTTGGCTACAAGCCTATGTGTGGTGCTGCACACAGTCAGGACCTACCCCAATCCTCAATTTGTGGGCCAACATACCAATCATCCTGGAAATACCCCAGAGACACACCTAGAAGTATGGTTTATTTTTCTAGTAGATATTTTATACTCCAAGTTGACCATCATAGTAGCAATACAAAAACAAAAGTGGGTCCTATGATGAATAGAATGAATACAGAAAAGCAAACATTTAGTATCTTTGTGTGTTTAGTGTGTATCTGTAAGAGCAGAGAGAAGAAATGCATCTGGGAAATTTCAGAGCAGTTGTTACCATTCTGCTTGTGTCTTAACCCTGGCCTTCTTGTCAGCACAACTCACAATAGTTAAATCTGGGAAGCAGCTTATATTTCCATCAACAGATGAATGGAAACAAAATGGAGTACTATGCTGCTCTCAAGAAGGATAAACTCAAGTTATGTGCAGGAAAATGGATGCACTTTGAGACCATAATATTGTAAAATAAATCAGACATATACACTTATATATTGGTGGCTCCTCTTATAGGAGAAACTCAATGTATAAATAAATTAAAGGGCAAAGTAAAAGATAGACAAAAGGGAATATGGAAATGGATCTTTTGCAAAAGGGAAGAGGACCAAGAGATGGAGGGATGTGGGGAGAGGGGAAGTGTGAAAGAGATGTAAAAAGATGAATATGTGTTATGTATAGATACCAACATCTTCTATATCCATATACAATTAGGAATATAATCATTGTGTATACCAAATCCATACTAACAAAAACAGATTGGCTTGTAAGTACTAAAATGCTACCAATACTAAAAACAATTTATGCATCATGTACTTTTATGTTGTAGAGGATTTCAACTTGGACTTTATTATGCTGCAATTCAAAATCCAGCAAAGTGAGAGTTAATTATTTATGTAAGCAAGCTAACAAATTCATTCTAAGGTAAATAACTATTTCAGAGCTAATGTGAAACTTAAGTTCTTACCTAGGTAAGATCATATTCTCTGCCTGTGACTTTCTTATACAAGTTAAGCTGTAATTATTTAAACTCAGAATTTCCCCTACAATGTTTGAATATAAATTTTTTGGCTTTCTAAAGCATTGCTGAAAGTTTGCTTTTGCTACTAATGTGAAGATATTATTAAGGATTCTATAGATCAACTTCAGTCATTTTGAAAGAAGTTCTTTAAAAGAGACATGTCTTGGTACATGTGACATTCTGGCTATTTTTCATTTATTTAGTCTGTTTTTGTTTTAATAGCACTGAAGATCAAACTCAGGGCCTTCTGTACAATGGGCAAGCACTCTACCACTGAGCTGTATCCATAACCCACTGGTATTCTGATTTAGAAAGTATTTTAACATTTCTCCTGAGTTCCTGGTAGTACAATGTCAGGTGGGCATTCAGGTATTGGCATGGTCCAGCCATTTACTGGGTCATGGAGTACTGTAGGTGTGGGTGATGAGGAATTGTGGGCCTGAGAAGGGAGGACAGTGGAAGGATATGGTGTGGGATTCAGGAGAAGCTCTAACAGTACTGTTGTATTTTTTCTTCTCTTGTTTTGAATCAAAGTTTCGGAATGGTATATACTTTTTTCCTCTACTGACATTGACAGTGTCTTCTGAAAGCCTCCGTGTTCTTATGCTACTAGTAAACTTAAACTCTTGTGTTTAAATCTGTACCACTTTAGAAATAACTCTTGTAAAAATGATGAAGATATGGCATCTTGGACTAAGAGTATTTGAGAGTTAATAAATGTTTTGATTATAGCTATATGAAGTTCTCACAGCCACATGAGTATTCTAGTACTGCAGCATGTATAGGCATGTAGGAGGCAGCAGCAGTTTGGAGTGGAGCCTTCCCTTCCTCGGTCCTAAGTGAACATTGTTAAGGACAGACCAGCTTCTTTAAACTATGCCCACAGTTCACACTGGAGAAAGACACACTTGAAGTTTTTCTTAGTTACAGAATGATTGTACTTTCTTTTAATACTTTACACCTTCTTGGAGGTTAAATTAAGTCATTACTGCATGCTACCTGACAGATAAATTGCTGTTTTTGATTCAATTCTGAATGACAATTCAAAAATATATTTACAGTTGGGCTTGGTTTGCCTTTTCTCTTTCTTATTGAACAGCTTCAGCTTAACAATTCTGCACTTTAACTGCATGGTAAAAATAAATAGAATATGGTTATAATTACACTTAGATTAGTCACACTAATTAAGGTCCACCTTCACAAAGCCTTTGATTTGAAGTACTTTCTATGGGATCAGAGAATGCAATTCCATTTTAGTCAAGAGTTCAAAATAGTTGGATGCATTGTATATTTATCAACTTTCAACATGTAAATGTTAATTACAAATAAGGTGGAAATTCATGAAAGAAAGGAATTCATTAAATGTGTATTCATTATGCTTAAGGGAACATTTTATTGTCATTGATAATAATGTAGTAACATTTCTTCCTATGATTGTTGACTATAGACTCTTAAGACTATCAGTAAAACTTGTTGACCAAACAGAGCCAAGTTTTCAGATTATGAAAGAACACTTCTTAGATAAATAGGTAGATTTAGCTGTGGATTACAGATAGAAGATAGGTAGATAAAGGTGAATGTATATGATAGGTAATGATTAATGATAGGTACATTATAGATGATGGGTAGGTAGACAGATGATAGATGGGGAGACAGATATGTTTTAGTGGTATCTCAGAAGTGAGACCTGCTTACATTAGACAGATCTGTGGTGCAAGTTGGATTTGTGAATAAGTAAGGATTATGGTCTTCTAGAAAGTCTCAAAAACCGACTCTTGTGAAAACTAAGCTGTTTGTTCAAGTGGACAGTCCACTGTCCCAGTAGAAGAGCCATTTGTCCCCATAAGCAAACTTATTACTCTCAATAGATTATTGTCTGAGAGGATTTCTTGAAGCAAATAGTAAAGTAATGCATTGGTTGAAGGTTTTACCTTCCTGTAGTGAGCTGTTGAATCATCATCTTGATACAAGTGGCCCCAGTTCTTAGTTCCGAAAGATAACCTATACAAATTCAGGTTATTTCACTACTCATCTGAATCTGTTACCTGGTATCTGTCTTCAGCCATGCTGCCTTAATAGCCTTTTGAATTAAAAGACAATGAATACACGTTAACGTTCAGTGTGACTCTAACTTCAGTTTGCTGCAATTTAATTTTCTCCCGCAAAAGAGCCTAAAAGCGATGAACACATTGGAACAGTGAAAGTTTTGGTTGCTGTTTAGCCAAGTTCTCAACCTGCTGTTTTGTTAACAAGAAGTTTAGTGGGACACTTATTTTATAGAGCAGTGCATCACAGCCAGAACAGAACATGGAAATACCCAGGCAGATGTTTAGCCTCACAGGGGAGAACTTCACAGGATGCCAGCTCAAGTAAAACTGGCATTCAATCACTCTATTCTAATGATTCTAGAGAAAACAGGAAAATGGATGACAAAGGCACAGCAATGGTGGGAGTTGGACACCCAGAGCTTGAAAAATAGCAACAAACCAAATTTTCTCCATTCATGACTTAGCCACACTAATTATGAGAATACTGATAAGTACAGGTGAAATTGTAATTCAAATTATGAGCTACTAGGAGTAAAAGAATAGTCATGGGGCCAGAGGGTTAGCTCAGTGGTTCCGGTGCCTGCCTCGCAAGCGCAAGGTCCTGAGTTCGATCCCCAGTAACCACATATAATGCTGGGCGTGGAGACACGCCCACCAACAATCAATACCCCATACCACAGTGCCGGGCGTGGTGGCTCACGCCTGTCATCCCAGCACTCGGGAGGCAGGGACAGGAGGATTGCTGAGTTCGCAGCGGCTTGCCTGGGCACCATAGTGAGCTCAGGGCCAGCCTGAACTACAAAGCGAGACCCTGTCTCAAAAAGCAAAAAAAAAAAAAAAAAAAAAAAAATAGTCATGGTACACTAGTCTTGGTAGTAAAATGACCAAGCAAAAGGACCAGAGCTGCTGAACATCATACTAGACTCTAGAGTGATGGCTTAAAATACACACTGAAGTCATCTCTAGTAGGAGGAGAACTGGATAAAGGAAGGTAACAGAAAACTGAATGGAGTTCTAGAGAAACAGAGGAGAGTTTAACAACCTTGAAGATATTTTAAGTCACCGGTTTCTTTTGGGAGAATCTTTGCATACCATGGAGCCTCACACTGGCCCCAGTTCCCAAAAGCTGTTGCACTCAGAAGTCCCTTTTTAATCTCCACTAATCATAGAGCTGTTGGCCTGCTATTTCTATGAAGACTGTTAAAAGAGCCCCCAAATCACTCCTGCCTGCAGAATAAGTCACCGGGATAGCGACACATCACAACCTGCTATGGAAAGTTGTCAATTAAAATAATGAATTTTTAGTCACAAATCGTTATCACAGTTTGACTTTGCAGTGAATGGATGAATTATCATAAGGGTAAACAAAGGGCAACAGCCAAGAAAAATTGTCAAATGCTTTGAAAATTGCTTGGTTTTCATAAAGGGCTGGCAATGCAGGGAAACGAATGCAGGTTATTTTGGAACTGAGTGTGGCTTGATAGACATTAGCTCTTAGGATAGACCAGAAAAATCTCTGAATACTAAAGCTTCTTAGCATTTCTGGGTGTTTGTTTTGTTAATAAAACCAATCAACTGAAAGTTTTTATTGAGGTATCAAAGCATTTGCAGGTAAGATATGTAAATGCCCCATAAATGAGTATGTATAATGTGGACACTGTATGTCAGTGTAACCAGAATCCAGATAAGGTAACAGTGACCTAAAAACACCTTCTTTTTTCCTCTCTGGCCACAGTAAATGCAAAGGTAACCACATTTTTGTATTCTACTACTCTCCGTTCTTACTCCATGCTTTTCTGCTTCATATATGTGGAATCACACCATTGAGTGTGTGTGTGTGTGTGTGTGTGTGTATGCACGTGTGCCTGGATTATCTTGCTCAGTTACTTGCAATATTTATCCACATTTATTCTTATAGTTGGCTCACTTTTTCTTTGTCATATACTATTTATTAAAATAAAAAGTTTTATTTACTTTCTTATTAGAAAAGTCTTACCGGTATTTCAGTACCACCATTAAAGGACATTTACGTTTGTGTGCCTATTTTATGGTAGTCCGGTAAAGTTTTTTTTGTTTTTTTGTTTTTTTGTTTGTTTGTTTTTTGAGACAGGGTCTTGCTTTGTAGTTCGGGCTGGCTCTGAGCTCACTATGTAGCCTAGGCAAGCCTCAAACTCAGCAATCCTCCTGTCTCTGCCTCCTGAGTGCTGGGATTACAGGCGTGAGCCACCACGCCCGGCACTGTGGTATGTGGTATTGACTGCTGGTGGGCATGAGTCTCCACACCCAGCATTGTATGTGGTTAACGGGGATCGAACTCAGGACCTTGTGCTTGCAAGGCAGGCGCCGGAACCGCTGAGCTCACCCTCCAGCCCTCTGGTAGGTTTTTTATTTAATAAAGTTTATTGGTACTTTTGGGGCACACATAATATATCAAATCCCCAATAATGAGTTTATTATTAATATTTACTAGTTCATTTTATAAAAATATCACAATTATTCAATCAAATTGCAACAGTGTTTGAGGAGTATAGAATTTTTAGCTATTACATGTAATACTGTTACAAGAATTCCAGTAGTGACTTCTGTTGAGCTTGCATGTCATTCATTTTGGAGCTAGTTACTACAGGAATTGCTTGACCAAAGGTGTGAGCACGGTCAGCTTCAAGAGGTTGTGTCACTGAGACTTCCAAAGTGGTCCAACAATTTACATTCCTACCAACAGGCCTTAAGGTTCCAGTGGCTCTGTCCTTGCAAATGTGTGGTATCTTTTAACCTTTTCTCATAATATCTTGTCAACTTTGGAATCATATCTAGAATTTTAGCCTCTTCAAATCATTCATTGTTAGGGTACAAAGTTCTCGAAGACAGTGTTGTGATCAAGAGGAGGTCTTTATAAAAACATCAGAGTGATAGTGAAAAATATTAAAACTCTGGAGTGTAAGAGTATGCTGACTTCCAAGAGGTTAAGCTTGCTTCTTTGGTTGTGAAACTATTCTGATTAATGAACTCTGGTTAGGAAGAAGATTAAATACTACCTTCAATTTACAAAAAGGGAAACTTATACACAAAGTTTAAGCATCAAAGACTAAGCCCCTTTGATTCAAATGTGTGTATGCACTTATGGCATTTTTTGACAAGGCCTTCTTAATTTCTATGGAACAGTGTACATATGCTTTTGAATGGTAATATCCTATATTCTAATAATTATTCTCAGTGTTCATAATTTTTCTCATCACACCCCTTTTACTTATGATAAATTTAATCCTTTATTATATGACTTTTCAAATAAAATATATTTTATTTTACTTATTTTAGTTTTTTTGAGACAGGTCTCGCTTTGTAGTTCAGACTAGCCCTGAACTCACTTTGTAGCCCAAGTTAGCCTTGAACTCACAGCGATCCTCCTGTCTCTGCCTCCTGAGTGCTGGGATTACAGGTATGTGCCACCACACCTGGCACTGTGATATGTGATACCGGCATCAAATTTGGGACTTCACGCTTGCCAGGTACACACCAGAACCACTGGACTAAATCCCTGGTCCTAAAATACATTTTATAAGAGAAACTGTATCTAATTTATTTGCCTTTTTTATGTGCAGTAACTTGATCTGTCTTTGACATAGAATGAAGTACTCAATAATCATTCAGGTGGGAACAAATAAACAAATGACCATGGAAGTGGGTTTCATTGAGCACAAGAACGATCTGAAATACTTCATTTAAAAAATTATGGAATGAAAGGATTCTTTATTTAGAGCAACTGTCTGACAGGAAGTAGTTTGTACTTAGCAATTTAAGACTATCCCCCTCATGGAGAGATTTCTGTGGACTTAGAGTTGAAACTTTTCTTCAGGCAACCTCATTACGAGTTGGGAATGGTGGATCTCAAGACTGAAGGAGACAGGATTCTCTGTGATTCCTTTATGATATTTACTGTTGCTTTTGTGTTTCTATAAGAATCTCTTTTACACTTTTTATAAGTGTTCCACATTGTCTTTTAGCAAACGGGAAGCTAGTATTTTGATCTACAGACCAGCTGCTACCTCTTTGTTGCTATTTTTAATTCGTGTGATTACTAATTTTAGACAGAGTGCCGAAACAATGACATTTGTCACTTTCAATTATATGACTGTGCCTTCAAGAACTCATTTAACATGTTCCTCTATTTCCAGGTATTTAACCACTGCAGATAGCTCGCAACAAATTCTTTAGATTTCAGTGAAACAAAATTACATTTCCTCGTTGGCATCATTCTCCCAACTTTAGAAACATTTCTGTTTCCTCTTTACCTATGATATAATAGCCTCCACTTGGAAAAGTCTTTTCCTCTGGAGATTGAAAAAGCCAATGGCCTTTCCTTTCCTTGCCTCCTTCCACAGAGACTGACCTTTGATCCACAGGCAACTCTCTTGCCTTATACACAACTCCACTGGCTGTTTCTCACCTCATGACCTCTAATTTGCATGGTAACCCATGTAAAAGCAAATATTGGTGTTTGGAGCCTCAGGAGCAGCAAGCACGGAGGTGTTGGAAATAGTGTCATAGTTGTTGGACATAGAAGTCTCTGTCAGCATTTCTCAGAGAAAGGCAACAGCAGGTGCTTTTTATAAGGTAACTTTAATTACACTGGCCTAGCACCCTGACACAGGCTGTGGATCTGTTTATGATACACCTGCCATGAATAATTTGAAATGCTCCAAGACATGTGTCTCATAAGTGGTGTCACCCCCTACAGGTGCCAGCCAGCAGTCTTCTTCCATTCCTGTTTTGGTCTCTTCTGGCTATTCAGTTCAGAGTAACTTAAAATGAGTAACCATAATCAAAGAATGAAGGAGGTGAACAAACCACTTAGAGAACCTGTTGTACCTGTGACATGGCTAAATACCCATATTTTCAAGCTTTGATGTACTCAAAGAAGTCTAAATTAATTTATAAAATGAAATGGGTCATTGTCTATCTTCTAATTTTATGATACACCTGCTATGAATGTCTTCTAAGCTTATATGTGGAGTTTTATCTTTCATTGTGGGCTTTGAAGTCCTAATGAGATAATGAAGGGTCAGAAAATCAACCACCAGATGTAATATAGAGACTTCTCTCTGGCTCTCAGATTGCTTTTTCTGAACAAAAGACTGTTAGATTGCTTTGTAATTTGGTTTGCCAAAATTAATTTGGTTCAGGAGTAAGGAAATATTCAAATCAAATAAAGAAAAAGTAAGCAAATTTTACTTATTTGTGTTTCCAATAAATTTTTTGGCAGATGATTTAAAAATTTCTCCAATTACCGGGTATTACATATTAGATATTAATCACCAAAACCTTTTCAGTCTCCTATTTTTAACTCCTTGAAATGAATTTGACCAGAAAATAAACTTGGAGAAATCTTAATTTTTAAATTTTGCACTATTGGTGACTAAACCCAAGACCTTCCCTTGAGCTAAACTAAATTCATAGCCCATTCTTGATATTCTGAGACAGACTTTTATTAATTACTGAGTTGCCTGGGTGGCCCTTGAACCTGAGATCCTACTACCTTAGTCTTCTAGAATGCTGAGATTATAGGTGTGCTTCCTCAAGTCTGTGAGTGGGAGAATCTTTTAACACTCAGGGTTTAGGGTTTTATTACAAGAAACAAAATTCAGAACAGTAATGTTAAACTCCTTTTTAAGTTTGGTGTGAATGCATTGGTTGTATGATACTCAATATTCGTAAAGTCTTTTCAAAATGGATTCTTGAAATATATTAGAATTTAACACTAACATTCTAAGAGGACTCTATTGTACGCATTGGGTTATTTCAAGAGAGGCATCAATGGAAGCAAACACTTCTATTTCCAGGCTAAACAAGGCTGTTCTCTGGTCAAATTCAATTTCCAACTACAAGACTTACAAAAGTTACAAGGTCTTCTCTCTTTTTCCTTCTGGAACTCCCCTCAAAATTCAATGTATGTGGGAGGGGAGGGTGAAACTGAGAAACATGTTTTCATAAATTGGAAAGTCCCAGTTAGTCCACCTTAAAACCCAAACAAAAGGCACCTAGCCCAGCGCTAGATTTGCGCAGCGTACTTCCTAATGGACATATCACCTCCTATAGGGTGAACACATCTATTCCAAACAATTGGATACCACATGTTCTAACATTCAAATACTTTTAAGCACAAGCACATCTGACCTTTCTGTATTTGTTTATTATGTTTTCTCTGTGTTCTCAAACACAAAGGCATGCATACAATGTTGTATAAAATTACGTTCAAATGTGTGTATGTAAAACATATGAATTTTGTATTTCGAGTTGGGTTCCCTCTCTAGAAAAATATCATGTATGTGGAAGTGTTCCAAAATTCAAAAAGAATAAATAATCCAAAACACTTCTGGTATCAAGTATTTTGGATAAAAGATATTCATCTTTTAATATTAATTACCAGCCAGTCACAGAAAATCTATTACAAAATATTACTGTAGCTCCTTATATATTCTGCGAAATCATGCACACCAGGAAAGCTAGGGGATATTGGAATCGGTAGCAGATGAATGATGGATGAATCATAAATTGGATTGTGTGTTAGTTTAATTAATTAGTTTATTAAAGTTCTCTGGAAATGTCTAGGCACTGTGCAAAATTAATATATACAAGAATACTTAGCTGTCCAATTAGGAAAACATAAATTAGTCAAATCATCTATGCTGTAAAAACCACAACTGCCAAAAGAAATTTAAACAATTGGAAAGCTAATGAAAATAAATGTTTTGGAATGTATTCTGAACACTCTGTGTGTATAAGCAGTGAACTGTCAAAGAAGTGACCTACGTTTATTAAAAAGGACACCTCCTCTAGATGAGGTTGGTCATTTGGAATCTGAGCTTCACCTATATGTTTTTAAAATTTACAGGGATTTGTTTTATTTATTGCTTGGCTGATGATGTATGGAAAGCTTTTCAATAGCAGAGGTAATAGAATTTCTAAGACTTTTTATACCTAAAACTCTGTGATGGACCTGAGATGGCACCTAGGATTTATTCCGTCCTGACATATTAGATTTTTGAGAAGCTATAACCTGCATTTGGGTTCATCCTTTGCTTTGTTCTTGTCTTCCTTAAAGATGGCAACCCGTTTGCTGGACACGGGTCACCATTAGTTGCTGTAGTTCAAAGAAAATCCACAGTAGGGCCCACCTCACCATGATCCAAGGCATCTTCCAAGCTTTTCCCATTCAAGAGACAAAATTTTTCTCTCGGTTCTTTCACTTTCTGCAATAAATTACTGACAATGAGAAATTGTAGAACTTGGACTGCAAGAAAAAAAATCAGATGATTTAATGACTTCATATCATACATGGCAAGTCCAGGGCTTCACTGCTTCCAAACCTACCAGTTTATGATGATTTCAGTGGCTGTTATAAATGGAATGACTATCCCTCGGAAGGAAGAGGCTGTGGATTTGCATACGGTCTTTGTTTCCAATTATCTCTGAAGCTTGAATAATGGATTGCAAGCTCTCATTTGCAATTCTAGTATCATATGACTGCCGAGCTTGCTTGAGAAGTATCTGTCACCGGTCAGACCACCTGGTAGATGGAATTGTGTGGGAAACTGAACAGGTGCTGCCCATTCAGGACTAGATGAACTCACTGCATGGTTCTGGCAAAGGAAGAAGGGGAAATCAGTGAATTAAAATACTGTCAGGTAATGTGAGCCTTTGGAATCACATGCAAACACACACACACAAACACACCCACACACACTCTGAAGTGGCTGGAAATTGACTGCTCTGGGCAACCCTTGACTGGAGCAAAACTGAGACCCGTAGGTGACTCAGGAAACTGATGAAGGGTCAGCTTTTGACCCATGTAAGTGTAAAGATAGAGTAGTAGTAGACATCTCTTGTTTACCTAAATGTTCATGATTTCTTTGCCTGCCATTACTTTTTGCATCTGAGATCTTGCAAATGGGATTGTGCAGTCGTTGGACATAAAATCTGCTTTATTTGGCTGAAATATCTCTCTATTCAAGCTTATTCTGGATTAATAGCTAACTTTGACCACACTTCTTTTTTCTGGTAACCTTTTAAATTGATTTTATTGGTACATTTTACATATACATTATGATCACATTCAGCACTGAGGGTTTGTCCCAATACATGACACACCTTGATTGGAAGTAACTTTTGCTCTTCATTGTGAAGTACTCATTCACTACTTCAGTCTTGCCATAGTTGCCATTAGGAGAGTTGCTCCCGGCTCCTTGTCACTCCTTTGCAGGAAATATATTTCTTATTTGTATTATTTTAGATTCTTTTTTGGCAACTCCTCAGATCTCATAATTTTTAAAATTCTCAACTATAAATGAAAAATGATTTCTTTTCTCAATTTTAGTTTCCTCTATTTTAGTTTCCACCTGTATTATATGTTTATTTCTTTCTCTCTCCCACATGTCTTAACTGTTATTTCTTCTTACAGCTTTATCTTTATATATTACATTTTTAGTATTGTTCTGCCCATAATTTTCTTTCCGTTAATATATTTCCTTTAGCTACAGTGATTCTATCTAAATATGTAAAAGACATTGTGATTCTACATATTTTTATTTCTAGAAGCTCAACTTCTTTTATAAACCTATTTTTCACTTTTTATGGCTCTGATGTCAATATACATATTACATTATCTCATTTCTTTAATCTTATAATTATTAGAAATTCAGGAATATCTTCTAATTCCAGTATTTAATATTTTTGAGAGTTCTACTTATATTTTTTCTTGTTTCTATAGACATTTGATCAAAATTACATGTTTCTTTGAGCTCAGATTGTTTGGATTGAGAGATTAAATGTAGTTAATCTTAATCTCAATGTGGCTGCCATTGGAGTTTTGGCTTAAAGATGTGATGCTTTTTTTGCTTTCTTTTATGGGTCTCTGAAGTTTATGAAAAAACCTTAAATCTTGATATAGTGCCATTTTTTTCAGTTGTTTCTCCCTAATGTGTCATATCTAACAAGGATGAGATCTTCTATAAAGAAGTATGTTGGAACCTACTCTTCCGTAATTTACCATTAAGGATTTATCTTGCATTTATGTATTCTCAAGTATGCACTTAATAGGAAATTTCTTTTTTTAGTACTTCTAGATATTCTGTGGTGGGAGGAGTGAATAGAATATCTACTTTATTTTCACCTGTGGGTAGGACAGCTCCTATATTGTGGTATGTGAAGACAACAAAGTGACACGTCTGAACTAGTGTAAACAGCTTCTTGGTAACTAAAGAGATTTGAATTCAAATTCTATCTGTACTGTCTACTAGCTACATCACCTTGATTGAATTATTAAACTTCTCATAGTCTGAATATCTTTGTGTGCAAATGAAGCCAGAAACATCGATATCTAATTTTTACAGTGATTGTGAAGATGTAACAAGATTCCACATCTAACGAGCACATTATGATTCACTGTTATGCTATTATTTATAAAGTTAGTAATATACTTATTTCAGTCTTTAAAAATCAAATATCAGACTATTTTTGCTTTTTCTATCCTAAACTTTAAAAACTTTTGATTGACATATAATAATTGCACCTATTTCTAAGGCACAATAGGAGATTTGAACACATGAACACAGTGAATACTGATCAAATCAGGGTAACTAACATTTCTTTTCTTTTACCACGAGGAAACTATTTTAAGAATGCTATGTTTTCCATAAGGAAAATTCATTGAGCACTGCTGCACTTAGTAACTTGTTTTACAAAATAACCCACAAAGAATGAGCAACGTTTCTATTTAGATGGTCTCCAGAGTGTCACAGGCTCATAGGTGGGGGTTAGGAAGGGGATTGGATCATGAGTGTGAGATACTGGATCAGTCCACTGATTGGTTTATGTGATGCTGGGAAGTGAAAGCAGTGGGAGGAGGTGAATCACTGGGGGTGTGGCCTAGGGGTACAAATATTCCTACTTCCTTGATCCCTTTTGGCTTCCTACTTTGCCCTGCCATGAACTGTTGCATCTCTGTTGTGCTACCCTACCTTGGAGCCAGCTAGTTATGGACTCAAACCTCTAGAAGTTGTGATTTAAAATAAATTTGTCCTCCTTTCACTTATGGGTATCATATATTTTGTCCCAGCAAAAAGAAAGTAACTAAGAGAAAAGATATAATGGGTTGTTGAAGATCACAAAACCAGTTAGTGAAAAACTAAGATTTAAACCTTACCTGACATACTTTGAGATACATATCCATTTTTACTAAATCCAAAAATCTCTTAAATCTAATTTTCTATTCTGTGTAATCATTCCTTAGTAACTTTATCCTGCATGAGTCTAATCCTGTTATATGTGAGGATTTTCTCTCTGAATCTGTTGGGCAACTGTAGCCACAAGCAATAGGAGGCTATTTGAATTTAAATTAATTTAAATTGAGTTTTGTTAAAAATTAAGTTTCTTTGTTTCATTAGTCACATTATAAATGCATGCTAGCTGCAGGTGTCTGTTGGCAACTGTGGAACAGAAGAGACACAGAGCATTTCCATCACTGCAGAAGATCCCACTGGACAGAACTACTCTACATTATTTTTGAATTAAGGAAGTTACATCACAGGCAGCACCAGAGCCTTTTCCTTATTCTTTCCTCAGTGACATTCTAAATCACATCAGGTATGTTTTGCTAATGCATTTTGCACTTAACTACATCAGTGAATATAATCTGAGGAAAGACTCCAGTTTGGTTAGTGTTTGGTCTGTCCTATGTTTGGGGTGGTTGAATGAGGTGCTGTTCTCTGATCCTAAGCAGAGTTTGGTAACCATCCCCTCCTGGGGCATACAACAGTTCAAATCTGAATGACTCACTGCCTAAAAATAAGCACAATCACAGCCCAATTGAAAGCCTATAAAAT
This sequence comes from Thryonomys swinderianus, assembly GCA_004025085.1. Lineage (NCBI taxonomy): Eukaryota > Metazoa > Chordata > Mammalia > Rodentia > Thryonomyidae > Thryonomys > Thryonomys swinderianus. The sequence goes on from PVIC010001080.1 coordinate 14,960, forward strand.
TATATTCTCCTAAAAATGAGCTCCTTGCAACCATTTATTTCTGTTTGCTAAATTCTAGTATTTATAGTGAGTCACTAAATCCTGTATGGTCTGCATTCTTGTATGTAAAACAAGAACAATGTTGCAACAATAAACATTTATCTCAGTGTTAAAGAAAGTAAGAAATTGATTGGCAAGACAAAGCACTATTAATAAAAAATTCCAGTACTTAGTGTTTATTGAGTAAGGACCACAGTACCATTTAACCTACTATTCTTAATTCCTGGTTTCCAAACAGACAAATTGAAACAAATTATAGAAAATGTGCTCAGGTGAGGATGAAGGACTTCTCACCTCTTAGATCAGTGATTTATTTCAGGCTTTGGCATGTTTGTATTTCAAGGGACTTCACATTTAAGAAGGGACTTATTAAAAATGTCTTGTTAGTTTATGATAACACAAAGTTGCTGGAGGCAGCAACTAGTAAGAAAACTTAACGATGGCTGATCAATTGCTAAAAATTACATATGGGCTACTTTAAGGAATAAGAACAACCAAGACACATCCTTGATGGGCTTCTACATTTGCACGACTTTTATTTTCCAGGAAAACAACTGAAAAAAGTCCTTTCATGTCTCAGTGATGGAAAGGAAAATTGATCATTTTGTTATACATGCAGAGTGATCTGTTTTCCTTAACAAAGGGCTGTCCTCATGGAAATATATTTACCAGGCACTAGTTAACATGGGAGAGAGGAAAGAACCAACTTCAGCCCCTTCTTTTCCTTCTCTGTGACCTTGGGAAATGGGATTGAGAAGAAACTATGAAAATGACAATCAAAGCAAACAAAATCACTGAAGACCAGGAGCGAGTCATCAAATGTCTTCTTCCCAATAAAATGAACAGTAGAGGACTTTTTGTCTCAACTTCTTTTATTTAGGTAAAGCATCATGTGTTTTGAGGGAAAGAAAACAAAATATTATAAAAGGAAAAGAGAACTTGTATTTGGAGAGAAAATGAGCATCAGAATCTATATTCTGGTATCTGTATTAGTCTCAGATGAAGTTTTTCCCCTCTGGCCTTTTCACTTTGAGATATTTCTATGAACATAACTTCAGGTGCACAGATGGACCCATTGAAGACATGTTTCAGTTCTGTCACTACATTTTTATATTGTATCTTAGTTATTTTTCTTGCTACTGAGATCAAGTATCTGACAGCCAAAGTTAAAGGAAGAAAGGGTAATTTTGATTCAGTTTATCAAGGTTTCAGTCCACAGTTGGCTGGCTCCAAAACAGGGCAGCATGTCAGTGAGGCATTGTAAAGGAGAAACAGCCCATGGCAGGGTAGGTAGAAAGCAGGTGCAGCAAGCAGCAAGGGTGTCTTCTTTTCTTTCCTTTTATCTAGACTATAAACCTATTGATTGGTGCCACCCACCCCTAGTGTGAGACATTCAGTATCCAGAACTAATTCAATCAGTGGATTGATATAGTAACATACACTTTTAATCTCAATATCATACATCCTAGAACCAGCCCAAAAAAACCTATCTATGAGCACATGAAGCTCTAGATATGAGCTGTAATATAATATTTAAAATTTTTATTTTTTAACATTTTCATCTACTTTTTTCTTACTCACCCCTTCTTACATGTTGTCCATGCTCCCAGTAATAATTTCACTGTATGAGTAAGTTATTTTAAATTCTTGGTCTTAAAATTACAAATCCTCCTCAAAGATAAGACATATTTCCTAAAAGGAAAAAGAAAATAACTTTAATGTTTTATTGTGGGTAGGAGTTGGACTACATTTACCATTTAAAGGTTAAGTTTTTGATAGTGTCTGTGCTTTTGCTTCTTCCACTACAGCAATGACACTCTTTAGAGATAAGAGACCAAACTGCAAGCCAAAACCTACTTATCTATTGCAAAGTGCCAACATCACAATTAAACCAGAATAAATGAGGAGTTTAGTTTAGTTTAGAAAAACAGCTCACACATTAAAATCTGTCTCCAGAGAAGAAAACACACATGCCATGAGTGTGTCAGTGCTTCTCTATTGTCCCTGAGTTTCCCTTCTAACTCTTTCCTTTGCTTTACAGTTCTTTCTGTTGTAGTGATCTGTTATCATTTTCCAGGAGTCTTATCATAGTAGGGTTTGAGGAAGAAGAAATTACACTCTCAGAACACAAATGAATTACACAAAAACAGAATGACATCTATAAATCCACAAATATTTCAAGACTACGAACACATTCATGCGTTAATCATTGGACAGATGATTGCTATTAGGAGGTGGGATTTTGTTAGAAGAACTGCTTCCTGGCTATCAAGTTTGATCGGCTTTCCTCTCTCTTTTTGTCATGTTCTTCTGCCATGGTATTTCTGAACATGAACTGAAGACTCTGAAGCCATGAGCCAAAATAAACCCTTTCTCATCTAAATTTTGTATTTGAGTATGTTTCCACCAATAACTGAATGTTGAAACTAAGCAGCACACTTCTAAATTATGAATCAAAGTCTTAAGAAAAAAATGTAAAAATTCTGAATTAAATACAAATGAAAATATCACTTCACAGAATTCGTAGGATACAGCCAAGTACTACTCAGAGAAAAGTAATATTAAATGCATGTACTAGAAAAGATGAACTAATTTTAAAAAATTAAGTTTTTATCTTTGGAAATTAGAAAAAGAAGGGCAAATGGAATCCAATTTAAGTGGAAAACATTTAAAAATTAAAGCACAAATCAACAAAATTGAAAACTGGAAATTAATAGAAGGCAGTGAAGCCAAAGCTAGTTATCTGAACTCACCCCTAAAATTGATAAGCCTCTAAATGAGCTAAGCAAGTCAAATGAATGAAGCCAAAAATTAATAATTTCACAAACAAAAAAGACGAATCATTACTGACCCTCTAGACATTAAAAAGATAGTAAAAGAATGCTATGAATGTCCACAAATTTAATACACAAAATAGACCAACTACCAAAGCAAAGAGAAAGATATACATAGCTCAAACACCTCATATTTGAGACTATATCTACAAAGTAAAAGAATTAAGATATGCTATGTAAATGTATACTTTTCTCATGATGAATATAATCATTATGTATGACAAACATACTAAAAAATGTGAGAATGAAACAGAAGATACTGTACAGACTGCAAAAGGAGGAAAAACCACATTTCCTTCTTATAGCAATTGAAACATCTTTTTTTTTTTTTTTTTTTTTTTTCCTTTTTGAGACACGGTCTCGCTTTGTAGTTCAGGCTGGCTCTGAGCTCACTATGTAGTCCAGGCAAGCCTCAAACTCAGCAATCCTCCTGCCTCTGCCTCCCGAGTGCTGGGATTACAGACGTGAGCCACCACGCCCAGCACTGTGGTATGCGGTGTTGATTGTTGGTGGGCATGAATCTTCACGCCTAGCATTGTATGTGGTTACTGGGGGGATCGAACTCAGGACCTTGCGCTTGCAAGGCAGGCGCTGGAACCACTGAGCTAACCCTCCGGCCCTGAAACATCTATTTTTGAGGGAGAAAAAAGAAATTAAATGTGAAATAAAACTGAGAACATTAGGCCCACCTAGCTCCACAGGTGAATCCTAACAAATATAAAATCTTATAACAACTTACAACTTACTGGAAATATTAATTACACATAGAAGTAGACTAGTTCATTAGAAAATCAATTAAAATAATCCATCTGTCAACATGCTAATTAAAAATTTTGATTGTATCAAAAGATGTAAAAAAATACTAAAAGCAAAATTTGACAAGTCCAACACCCATTCATGTTAAACTCTAGCAAACAGCAGTAGAGAGGAACACCCTCACTTTGATAAATAACATATACAAGTACTCTAATGCCAGCACCACACTTAATGCAATTAGCCATCTCCCCAAGATTGAAAACAGCATGATTTATTTTATTCAACATAAACATTAGACGTCCTAGCTAATGCCATAAACAAAGGAAATACAAGATATACTAATTGGAAAAGAACAACTGTCTTGATTTTCAGAATACTTAATTGTCTATGTAGAAAATACTAATGAATCAGCAGTAGTACAGTTTTGTTGTAAATATATGATTAAAGCATAGTTACAAGATACAGTATCAATGTGCAAGTAAACAAATAAGTAAATTATAAGTTCATTGATTCCTATAGAATCAGTGAACAACTGGAATTTGAAGTTGGAAGCATAATATTAACTTATTAGCATAAAATTGAAATATTTAGGTATGAATCTAACAAAATACAGACATATCCATACAATGAAAAATTGAATATGCTTATAAAATAAATCAAAGATGATCTGCATAAATTAAGGAATAGTCCATAGTTATGGATATGAGGGTATAGTATTATTAGCTCTATCAGTTCTTCCCAATTTAATCCATAGATCTGAGGCAATTTCACTCAAGATCTTAGCAACTTTGTGGATAAGAACAAACTGATTTACAATTTAAAAGATCAAAGACCAGGAATAGGCAACAAAATACTCAAGAGACTAACACTATCCAATTTTCAAACGTTTATGCAAACATTCTAATGCTACAGTGCCTAACAGAATCATGTGTTGGTGGTAGAATAAACAATAGACCCCTACAAAATGCCAGCTAATTTTAACATAGAGAAATAGGCAATTCAGTGGAAAAATACTTGTCTTTTCAACACATAGAGTTGGGACATCTGGGCATGTACATGGAAAAAGTAAATCTAGACCAGACCTTATGACTTGTACAAAAATTAACTCATAAATGATCATAAATCTAAACTTTAAATGCAACTATAAAACATCCAGAAGATAACATCATGGGAAATCTAGTTAATATTCTGGGTTCAACAGTGAGATTTTGGATACAACTACAAAAAAAGATTCATGAGAAAGAAATGAAAAGGTGGGCTTCATTACAATTACACTTCAGCTCTGTGAAAGACATGTTGATAAAAAGGAAAAGATGAGCCACACACTGGGAAAAATATTTGTGAAATACATATGTTGAAAGATTTGTATCCAAATTTAAAAAAAAACATAAAATCTTTCAATAAAAAATATTGAAAAATCAGTAAATCAACTGAATAGACAAGATACCCCAAGAAATTTGTGTGACATTGTAGGTCATTAGAGAAATGCAAATAAACCTTAAATAACTGCACACATATTAGAATGGTGCAAATCCAAAACACTGAGAGGAAATACCAGCGAGTTGGAGCAGTGGGAGCTCTGGTTCACTGCTGGTGGGGTGCAGAGAGATTTTTTGGAAAAGAATCTGGCAGTGTCTTACAAATCCACAAATATTCTCATCTCCTGCAGAAATTCTACACCTTGGCATTCACCCAAGTGAGATGAAAACTTATGTTCTCACAAAATGTTGCATAAAAATAGCTATAGAGGTTCTTATAATTGCTGAAGATGGAATCAAGCAAAGTGCCCCTCAACAGGTGAGTGGCTAAACAAATATAGTGCATCCATAGAAATGGAAGGAAATTATGCAATTAAATGGTATGCTGTTGAGCCAGAAAGGTGGAAGGAAGGCAAGAAAGAGGAAAGGAAGAAAAAAAAGAGGGAAGGAAGGAAGGAAGGAAGGAAGGAAGGAAGGAAGGAAGGAAGGAAGGAAGGAAGGAAGGAAGGAAGGAAGGAAGGAAGGAAGGAGAAAGAAAGAAAGAAAGAAAGAAAGAAAGAAAGAAAGAAAGAAAGAAAGAAAGAAAGAAAGAAAGAAAGAAAGAAAGAAAGAAAGAAAGAAAGAAAGAGAAAGAAACAAAGAAAGAAGAAAGAAAGAAAGAAAGAAAGAAAGAAAGAAAGAAAGAAAGAAAGAAAGAAAGAAAGAAAGAAAGAAAGAAAGAAAGAAAGAGAAAGAAAGAAAGAAAGGAAAAGTCTAGGATTGTACATCAGTGCAAAGACTCTGGGTTCAATCCCAAGCACTGAAAAATAAAAGGAAGGAAGGGAAATAGTCTATTATTTAAAAAATAAAAACAGTCTGATGATTAGCAGGATAAGTTGATTTATCATGATATAACTTTGAAAGGAGATATAGTGACTAATAGCATTTAGGGAGTTGCATGTTAGTGAGCTATCATTCTGATGTACTAGCATCCCAGTCCCTTGAAAGAATTAGCAGTTGCCGGGCATGGTGGCTCACACCTGTAATCCCAGCACTTGGGAGGCAGAGACAGGAGGATTGCTGAGTTTGAGGCTTGCCTGGGCTACATGGTGAGCTCAGGGCCAGCCTGAACTACAAAGTGAGACTCTGTCTCAAAAAAAAAAAAATTAGCAGTAGCTTCAAAGGACTTATAACCAAAAGAAAGTTTGGATTAAGAATCTAGTTCAGGTATTATCGTCTGAATCATGGTACCCTTACTTCTAGCTGCCATATGAGTAACACTTAACTAATTGCATTTTAAAGATTTTTCACCCTTTCACTTAGGGGAAAACTTTGAAATTTATATAGAATTATTATGCATTGCATGATCTGGTAGTAGCACTGAAAAAAGTTGGAATAGACAAGAAAATCTATTATTAATCTGCAAGGAAGTGCTACTGTGCCAGTAATGATGTACTGAATTGTCTGTACACCCAAAAATTCAACCTGTTCACTTCTCAAAATAGTAAAAATATTCACACACAGCTGTCAGCATAAACAAAACTGAGCTCTGTGCATTACATTGAGAGTGTTTGTAAAAACTAAAACAAAAGCAAAACTGAGTCTGTCCCCACACAGGTTAAAAAGTTATCCTTGCTGTATGAGTTAGCAGAATGCAGAATGCAGAATGCCTGAACAACTTCAAGCAAAAATACATGGGGGAGAGACTGCATTCAAATCCCAAAGTCCTGGGAAGTTCCTAACATACTGGATTGGATTGCAAAATGTGTGGTATTAGTTCTTTCCTGAAAGAGATAAACCCCCAAATACAGAAATGGAGGGACAAAAGCACGAAAGGAATATTCTAAACTGTGGTACATAAAATATAGAATATCTAACAGTTCTCTCCAAATGGTTTTAAAGTATATAAATTGTGAAATATTGCTGTACATCACCATCTGTTTAGGGCCCACGTGCTCTATCTAATTCCTGAAAAAATAAGCCATCACGAGGGACTGACAAAAATCTTTGAAAGTTAGGAGCTGCAGGTCAGTTTCCTCTTTAACATATGCCTGTCATTTCTGATAAAGCCCAGGGACGTTAAGAGGTGGCACTGTGCAAAGACCATCTGTCAGTCAGCAATCGGAGAACAAGGATATTAGATTCATCCCACGTTCCCCTTCAACGAGCCCCTATATACATACTGGACTAAGTCAGGTACATTTTCTGAGATCTAATATGTTCATTCATAAAGCAGACAATTATACTAATTAAATAAAATAATAAATAGAATCTGAGTCATTGTTATTAAGCATCTATGAGACTGTTGGACAATAAATAATAAATCAACAACTTTTCTGCTGATGGCCACGCAGGACACATGTGAGAGTTTGGATTTTTCAAGAAAACGACATTTGTCAAAATCCACAGAACTGCATAGCCAGGAGCCGATTGCTGATCTTAGTTAATGATTACTATCAAAACAGGCGCGTCAGTTGTGACAATGTAAACCACTACTGTGCGCACAAGAAATTATGCGTGGGAAGGGATATAGAACGTGAGAAGCCACGTATATGATACATGGGATACAAGGGGAAAGAGAAAGGTGGAAAGGGAGAAGGTCTGGAATAAAAGGAAGAAGAAAGCAGGTGTGCAGTAGATGGAGACATCCGAACCAAAGTGTAAATTATGGGTGAATAGAGGAAAAAGAAAGAGAAAGCTGGACATGAAGGGGGAGAAAGTGAAAGAGGGAAATAAAGTTAGCGAGAAGGAGAGAAAAGGAGGAACCTAAGACGGACTGATAGCCAGATAGGGTCACAGGAAGGTCCTGCATGTGGCATGGTGAACGTGGCCAGGGTTCATCCAAAGCCCCATTTTATCGACTGAACAGCCACAGGTGGAGGGGCTGCCTGCCCAGGAAGCCACGCAGAGACCTTCTGTGGGACATACTGGTCTGGGGATTCTAAAGATACTGATTTGGGGTCACCAAGTTCTCCTTCTAATCTCCTTCACAACTGCTCTTTTTTTTTTTTTTTTGAGACAGGGTCTCACTGGCCAGTTCAGGCTGGCTCTGAGCTCACTATGTAGCCCAGGCAAGACTGGAACTCCGCAATCCTCCTGTCTCTGCCTCCCAAGTGCTGGGATTACAGGTGTGAGCCACCACGCCCGGCACTGTGGTATGTGGTATTGATTGCTGGTGGGCGTGAGTCTCCATGCCCAGCATTGTATGTGGTTACCGGATATTGAACTCAGGACCTTGCGCTTGCGAGGCAGGCACCGGAACCACTGAGCTAACCCTCCGGCCCACAACTGCTCTTCTTATGGCCTATTAAAGAATGGTTTTTCCCCCCAGTTTCAGATCTTTCAAGCATGCATTTCCTGACCTGTTAACAAATGAGGGTGTAAATGTTGTTGTTGTTGTTGTTTTTATGCAGCAGTTAAAGGCAAATTAAATACTGATGAAGCAAAATAAAAAGAAAATCCAAGATACTGTATTGGAGATTTTATTTATTTATTTATTTGTTTGTTTGTTTGTTTATTTATTTTTTGAGACAGGGTCTCACTTTGTAGTTCAGGCTGGCCCTGAGCTCACTATGTAGCCCAGGCAAGCCTCGAACTCAGCAATCCTTCTGCCTCTGCCTCCTGAGTGCTGGGATTACAGGCATGAGCCATCAGGCCCGGCTGGAGATTTTTTTTTAATGGAAAAACAAGTTGCCATAAAACCATGAACTGTCTCATTCCTCCTTGTCCTATACATATTTCTGTTAAAACTGTATTAGAGGGCCGGTGATTTACTCAGTGGTTCCGGTGCCTGTCTCGCAAACTCAAGGTCCTGAGTTCAATCCCTGGTAACCACACACAACGCTGGGCATGGTGACTCACGCCCACCAGCAATCAATGCCACATACCACAGTGCCAGGCATGGTGGCTCACACCTGTAGTCCCAGCACTCGGGAGGCAGAGACAGGAGGATTGCTGAGTTCCAGGCTTGCCTGGGCCACATAGTGAGCTCAGGGCCAGCCTGAACTACAAAGTGAGACCCTGTCTCAAAAAAAAAAAAAAAAAAAAACTGCATGAGAAGCAAAATATTAACTCGGGCCCTTTTGCACCCAAGTTTGGCATGGTACCACTTGAGCTAAATCACCAGCCCTTTCTTAATTTAATTAATACACTTTATACATACATTATGATCACATTTAACATTGAGTGTTTTTACCAATTCGTGACACATGTTGAATCTCGTTTCCCATCCCCCTACCCTCTCTGCAACCCCCACTATATACACAAGCTTTGCTTCCTTTTTTACTATCAATGTTTTTTTCCCCTTATTTACTTATCCTTACCCACTTTTCCTTTTCCTTTTGAACATTTTTTTACTATTTCACATTACTTATCATCCATTTTGGAACTCACACCTTCAGTTTTTCACACCAGAGAAATGATACAGTACTTACACATCTGTGTCCTATTTATTTCACTTAGGAGTATGTCCTTAAGGTACATCCATTTGAGTATAAATGACTCAAATTTATGATGTTTTATGGCTGAGTAATACTCCATTTGATATTTTAAAAACACCCACATCTTCATTATCCAGTCTTCCACAGAGGGGCACTGTGGAGGTCAGTGTGGAGATTCCTCAAAAAACATAGACTTTTCAATAATTAGTACCAGGGAAATTCAACAGTCACATGAAGAAAAATGAAAGTAGGCCTTTGTCTCTCAGCAGCTGCTAAAATCAACTGAAAATGTACCAAATATTTAAATGAGAGACCTAAAACCATAGGGAAAAAAATGAGGAAAATATTTAAGTGTGTTACAAATGACCAAGGAAATTTTGAACAAAATTTTAAAAGCACAGGTAACAAAAACAAAAATGGACATATGAGATTACATCCAGCTAAAAATGTTCCTACACAGCAAAAGAAAACAACCAACAGAGTGAAGAGACAGCCTACAGATAGAGAGGGGAGATCTTTGCAGATTGTACATTTGACAAAGAGTTGATACTGAGAATATAAAAGGAACTCAATAGACTCAATAGCAAAAATAACAGCCAGGTTGAAAAGTGGAAATAGAGTTATGGACAAGATGGACAGATCATGTGGCTTTCCTTGAGTGTGATTGACTGAAACTTTTTTCTTAATATTGATAATGTGAAAAATGTTCTGTCAGCTTTATGACTCATTAATGTTTGACCTAACTGCTTAGGAGACAGTTGTTAGATTTCTTTTGCGTGAGAGCTGTGAAATTTGGAAGAATTTCACCAGACAACTCTTATCCAGATCACCTACATATTTTCATTAGCAAGTTCTTCAGGTAAGTTCATGTTACAGTAGTCAAGTTCATTTGTTGTCATACTGTGAAAAAAATTCCTGAAAAACATTTTTATATTCAGGGCAGCTAAAGAAAGAAGCATAAGTGGTCATGAATTTTATAAAAATAACCCTTTAAACCCAAAGTCAATGTATCTTCAACTCATCTTTTGTCTAGTCAGAACCAGTACACATCCCAAGGCGCTGCAGTATAAGGGGGGAATGGTGAAAACATTTTATTAATAGAGATTTGGGGAAAACAACGGCCATGTGGCCACATTGCCTGGCCCCTGCTCGGTCTGGCTGTGAAAGTCTTTGTGCTCCTGACCACTGATGATTAGCTCATTCATTTCACAGGCAACCTGCCCCTCTGTATAAGAGAAAGGACTCAAACACACATACCAGCTCCCCGTGAGGAATAGCATCGTTATGTTCTATAAATGTATACTAAAAAATGATAACAATGGAAGAAAAAGGATAAAGAAGAAGAAGGCCATGAATGCCCCACCTCAAATGTCCTGCATTCTGGAAGGCTGAGGTAGGGAGACTGCAAATTTGAGCCCAGCAACATGGTGACTTAGTGAGACTGTCTCGATATAAAAAAAAGAAAAAGTGCTGGAGATGTAGTTCAATGTGAAGGCCCTGAATTAAATACTAGTACCTTCAAAAATAATGAGTTAATATGCACATGTACTAAACACACATGCCAAACAAACTACAAAGATACACCACAATTTACTTGCTCAGGAAATTATAATCTCAGCTAGATAGTTGATTGGATTACAGCAGGTTGAGGAAAGAAAACCTTTTCTTACCTTTGCCGAATTTATATGATGTAGATTAGTAAATTACACTAGAGAACTTTAATTTTCTCACCTTTTATTCTCAATATTAAGTGAAAAATAAACTCAAAGTTTATTAAATTTGACTGGGATGACTGTTCCATGAAAAGGAATAAATCTGCTTATTGCACTTTATGGAGATTATTTTTTACAATGGAAAGCAGTAAATCTGCAGCTCTAAGATTCATATCAAAAAGTTATTTAACCATATGATCAGATAAAAGCACTTAATCAAAATTACTCTTATAGCAAATGTGTGTTGAAAAAATCAATGTTTTGATTTTTCCAACTCTTTTTGAATGTACTTAGATATGGAAAGTGCATCAAGCAGGCATAATTAATAGAGCCTTGATACATTTTAGCAAGTATTTTGGTCTGCTTCCAAAAGTTGAGTCTATTGACAAACCCGGATACTTCCAATTCTTCCCTTTCAAAATGTTTGAAGGAAGACCTAATCAAATTATCAGTTTATACCTCATTATAAATAATATTGATGATACATCACTATATGATACTTGGTATGTACTTCAAGAGGAATTTGAGGAATATAATGACATTGCTTTAAAATTCTTTCCACTCACACCTACTCGTTAATATGGCCAATATTTCTCAACATTATAATATAAATACAATGAATTCATAGTATTTGTGTTGCCATAGCTCATCCTAGCAATAAATAATATTCATCCATGAATACACAAACTTCTCAAAATGAAAATAGCTTGTTATCTCATTATGAGATTCACCCCTCTTAACCTTTTCTGTTATAATCACTTTCCAAATTTGCAATATATTTATTATAATTAGTTGGATTATAAAAATGTATTAATAATCTTAAATAACTCAAATAATTTCTAACCTCTTAGACTCTTTTGATCAGAATGAATATAAACATAAAATTTTAATTTATGCATAAGTGTGGAAGAGATTTTAAAATTAAGAAATATCGTATTTCAAGAGAATAAAAGGTGAGAATGAGGTGAAACAGAATAGGATTTCAAGGAGAAAACTGGAAAATGGTAGTTTTCCTAACAAAGCAGACCCTGGGAATGAGATTCTAAAATGTCAGGTGTGAACATTAAACTATGAGGATGTTGAGACTTCATTGGACATATTTGTTTTTACTTTATTGTGATAAGAACTGAACAGAAGTTATACTTTCTTTAAATATATACTTTAGTTTATTTTCCTTCTACCTTTTTTCTTCCGTATTAGGCATCAAATGAGGCCTCCCTAATAGCAGGGATTACAGATATGCACCTCTACTCCTGTCCTCTAAACAGGCTTTTAAGTGGACAATACTGCATTGCTAACTATAGCACACTGCACTATAACAGATCTACAGAACTTATTTTACCTGCCTAACTGAAACTTTATGCTCATCAATCAGCCATTAATCATCTTTTCCCTCTGCTCAGTCGTGTGACCAACTTTCTGTTCACTGCTTCTTTGAATGATTCTTTTTGATCCATTGTATGAGTGTGATTATGCAGTATTTGTCCTTGTGTGACTGGCTAATTTCTCTAAGGATGATCCAGTTTAGTTCCTCCACACTGTCAGAATTTCTTCTCTCTTAAAGCTGACTAATATTCCATTGTATGCCTATGTCCCATTTTCTTTATCCTTTTCTTTACACGCCATGGTTTCTGTAAATGGGGCTACAGTCCACATGAAAAGTGCTTAGTATCTCTGTAAGAACTCATTTCAAATCCTTTTGAATAAACCCTTAAGGTGAAATTACTGGGTTTATACTAGTTTTTCAGTGCTTTGAGGAGTCTTCATATTATCTGCCCCAGTAGCCACACCATTTTACATTCCTCCCAACATACACAAAGATTCCAGTTACCCTACAATGGTACCAACAATCATTGTCTTTTGCTTTTATTTTGTTTATAAAGTTGGAACTATTTTGATGTCTGCAAATACAGAACAAAATGAATCTCAAATCTGTCTAGCACTTGTAGCATGCAGAAGGGCTCCACCCACGTGCCCTAATGTGAAGGAAGAGAAGTATATAAATTTTAAATGCTCAGCTGGATAAAATTTTATGAACTGTAATATAATCTTCATCAAGGAACAAAGCATTGCCTGCATGTTGGACTCTCTTCTAAGTTTTATTCCCAATCCTTGAGTTCCCAAAAGAAGCCACCAATATGACAACCCTCACTACAGATTTGTATTCATTTTTGAGCTTCATATAAGCAGTGTGAAGCAACCATTCTTGTGTGCTCGATTTCATTTCTTTTTGTACCTGCAGGTAGCAACACTGTCATTTATAGATACCATTTTATTGTTTTAATATACCATAATTTACTCATCCAATCTGTTATTAATGGACTTGTGAACTTCTTCTAGGGAAAATTATGAACAGTGGTGCTATGGATTTTTGACTGTTCAAAAATTTTTATATTAGTCCTTCAAGTAACTCTTGTATATGTAGATGTTGAGTCATAAGCACTTTATTTTTCAAGCATTTGTAAGCAATTTGTGATTTTTGAGTTCCTTACCTGATCTGTGACTTACACTTATTTTCATTTCCTCTATTTCTTCTGTCTACTTTAACTGAGACTTTCTTAAAGAGACTGACTATGTGCAGTTGTGTTCCTAGTCATAGTATGTGAGACCAGTGCTCCACATCTTCTGTTATACTCGGTAACCTCACTTTCCACGACTTTCTAATGCCCATATAGAAATGTTTTATTATGATTTAATTTGAATGACTTTGATGAAATTTAGCATTGTCTTATTCGTGTGTTTATTAGTTTCTATATGCATTGAGATGAGGTCCAAATTTGTGACCTCTGTTCATTTTTGTGTTTTTTATTTACATTGAATTCTTTGCATGTTATTTCAGTCGTGTTTTGGGGGATGGATAGATGATGTATCATAAATGCCTTCTCTGGCACATGCATTTGTCATGCATTTGTCTCTTAATAATGACTTTCAATAGAGAAATTTAAAAAGCTTTTTAAATGTAAATTTTCAAATTTCCCCTTTATGGTAAGTGTTCTTTGACACCTTCAGAGGTTGTTGCTCCCTCCAGTCTTCTAGGTTTTTACAGAAAATAATTAATTTTAATTCTAAAAGTCTTGTTGAAATTTTTAAAAATGTATTTTGTGAGAAAGAGGTTAAAACTCCTTTCCCAGGTGATTCAACACCTTTTGTCAGAAAGCTGATGTTTTCTTTTCATGTTGCAGTAGTACTTTTTCCATATTCTGTCTTAGTTTGGTTTGGTTTGCTTTTTTGAGACAGAGCCTTATTATATAGTTTAGGCTGGCCTTGAACTCGCAGTGATCCTCCCGCCTCAGCCTCCTGAGTGCTGGATTACAGGTGTGCACCACTTTTGTGGCACATTCTTGACTTTCTATTTTGAGCCCTTGACCTACTCATTGGTCCTTGAAATATTATCACACTAATAACTAAAACTATTTTATTCAGCACTGTATTTTGGTATTCAATAGTTTAAGTCCCTCCATTTTCCTTCTGAAATTTTCTTCTGTGATTTGTGACCTTTTGAATCTTCATATTTATTTTAGAGTTAGCTTTTCAGTAACCATAGAAGTCCTATTGAGAAGAGTGCTGTGACTGCATTGTGTGCATAGACCAGTTTGGGAAAAGCTGATCTCTTAACACTGAGTTTCCAGCCCATGTACATTTTCCACTTATTTGGGAGGTCTGAGGATGTGAAGATAGGTAAGCCACACTCAGAGACTCATCCCTGAGCAGGAATTCAGGGAGACTGCGAGCACTGACGTTTTCACAGAGTGATGTGTAGGTGTCTGCTCAGCACCAGGCAGGGGCAAGCCTTTCAGATCCCACCTGGAACCACCAAATCTGAGCTCAGAGTCTCAGAGCCTGAGCTCAGGAAACATTACACGAGTCCCCTGAGTGACTCTTGTACATGTAGATGTTAAGTCACTTCCAAGCAATTGGCGATTTTCAATTTCATTACCTGATAGGAGACTTACATTTGCTTTCATTTTCTCTTTCTTCTCCCTGTCCTTTAATTGGATTAGTTTCTGTGACCCGGCCTGTATACACTAGTCCTCTTTTCCATATTTAGAGTGCTATTAAAACCAAACTTTAAACCTGGCTCAATTTTAATATCCATACTTTCTAGTTCTAGGATTTCTGTGTTATTTTTATAGCTCATAAGTCTATCAAACATCTCTTCTTTTTTATGTGTTCTTGAATATGGTGAAAATATGTGTATTCTGAAGCGCATTTCCTCATAACTGTTGGTTTCCATTGTCGGTTTTCTCTCTCTTTTTTACTATTTACTTCTATAACCTATTGTAATTATATTTTCTATTGAATGTGACAAAATCATTCCAAATGGGATCTATTCTAGAGTAATAACAAAACTCATCTTAGGTTTTCTAAGTCTGTATTTCACAGATCTGTGAATAATGAAGCAACTATATACACACATAGTCTCTGCTTTAACAGTTTCTTCTTAGCTGCCCCTTTCATCACAGACATTTGATATGATGTGTACATAACAAGCAACTGATTGTTCACAACTGTTTAATTTTACATTGCTCAGAAATCTATCTAATTTTAGAGTAATGTCTTTGAGAAAATACATCCCCTATTTTTCTGCTCAGCACGTTAGAACTCCCTTCTCATGGTCTTGTGGAGTTATGTAAGTGAAACCTATACCTATTTCCTCTCTCTAATTTCTTTTGTGTGTGTGTGTGTGTGTGTGGGTGTGTGTGTGTACATAATTAATCAACTGGGTTCTGATTAGGAGATGGAAGTGCCATGAGTCATTTTAACAGATAATTTAATATAGATCATAGATTGTGTTAGTTTCTATTCTCACATTGCTGAGACAAAATACCTGACACCCAAAGCTTGTTTGGGATTTGCTTGACTTACAATTCATGGAGGTTTCAGTTCACAACTGAATGGTTCCAAGGTAGCTGTGGCAAACAGGCCTGGCAAAGGAGAAACAACATGGCATGCAGAAGGTGACAAAGGCCAATGCGAGAAATAGTTTAACTACATCTTCCTCCTCCTTTTATCTTACTCAGACTACCAAGGTTAGGGCAATGCCCTACTTGTGATTGTGATTACTCACAAGTAGTGGTTTAGTAATCAGTGGTTTAGTAATCACATGCCCTCAATCCTAGCATCACACATTCCAAATTCAATTATCTCTGAAGAAGAAAGCCCCATCTAATCTGCATGAGGCTTTCAGGAGACATCTAAACACAAACCATAACATAGATTGTAGTCAATGAAATACTGGATAACAGAAAAGACAAATACTGAAGAGAAGAGGTACAATTGCAAGTGACACAAACAGAGAGTTTAGAGGAGGAGCCAAAGTGAGCTATAAGACCTCCAAGAAGGGTGTGGTACCTGCCTGGTGCTGCTGGCTCTGAGAGGGGTCTGACACCAGTTCTGAGAATGTTGTAAATCTGCAAAGAGTTGGCAATACTGGAAGAAAACACTGCTTCTGGATGAAGTAGCACTCTTGGAGGACTGATGGAAAGAATGGGAAAGACAAAACAGGAACCAGATCTGGAAGACTAAATTTCTCTTGTAACCCCTGTAGCCTCCCAGTGTGCCTTTGTCTCCTACACAAGAAAGAGTCAGCTGAAAAAAAAATCAGAACATCTCATTTTTTGCACTTTGGGATGCATGCTTATTTCACATTTAACCATATTTGAAGTTGGCATGAAGAGAAGTCATATCATGGTTCAAATGGTATTGTTTTTCTTCCTTAATGCCATATAAAATCATGGTGCTTCTATTAACGTTTCTTTAATTTTACAAAGTAGAGTGTTTTAAAAAAAAGTATAAAATGATCCCTAGAGGCAAACATCCTGACCCTGGTAATGATTCTTTCTCTCTTCTAATTCTCACATACCATCTGTTAAAAAATTCTACAATTTCACAGAGGTCTAGTGTTAAGTCTTTCTGATTTTTGTTTCCTACACTACTTCCTCTTTTTAAAATTCTATACTTAACTGATACATACAAACATAAAAATGTATATGTAAACAGATTTCTTATTTTTAATATCTCCCCACTTTCAAGATTAAGGATTTCTTATTTTTTGTTGAATCCTTTTTTTAAACAAAGAAACACACTATGAACAACTATGTTTCACTGGTAGTGATTATATGTCTAAGTCCTCTTAATTTCGTGAAATTTGAATCAAATGACTATGACAACTTTAAGTTACTGCTTTTTTTATACTTTAGTTTCAAATCCTTTATTACCAGTGTCATTCCTCCTACTTTAACTGTCCTACTTCAAGTTTTTTTAATCCCTGTTGTTAGCTTTCTACCATGTTGACAGAATTCCTGCAGAAAACAACTTTTAAGAAGGAAAGGTTTGTTTTGGCTCATGGTTTTGGAGGTGCCAGTCCAAGGTTGGCTTCACCCGAGGTGAAGTCTAATTTTCACAGCAGAGAGCAAGTCCTAGAGCAAAGTTGATCAGCTCATGGCAGCTAGAAAGAGGTGGGGAGGGAGTAACCAACAAAGACTCACAGAGACAAAGGGAGTGGCAACAATATATCTCCTTCCTGGGCATGTCTTCCAATAACCTGCTTTCTCCAATTGGGTCCACCTCTTAAAATTTATACTACTTTCTATTACACTCATCCAATTCCAAGTCTAATGATGGATGAATCTACTGATGAGGTTAGAGCCCCTATGATCCTCGCACTTTCCCCAACCCACCCCAACCTGACTGCACTAGAGAGCAAGCTTTCAACATATAAGTTTTTGGGAAACATTTCAGATCCAAATCCTAACAATCCTTTCAAGTGTATGAGCACAGACACCCAAGCAAAGAAATCCATAGTTTTCTGGGTCTTCCTAGAGAATGTTAAAGTGGATCCTAAAAAAAAAGACCTTTTTTCTACCTTAAAGGGAAGTAAAAATACATTGTTTGGCTATTCTTTTTTTTTTTGAGACAGGGTTTCACTTTGTAGTTCAGGCTGGCTCTGAGCTCACTATGTAGCCCAGGCAAGCCTCGAACTCAGCAATCCTCCTGTCTCTGCCTCCCGAGTGCTGGGATGACAGGCGTGAGCCACCATGCCCGGCTGTTTGGCTACTCTTGCACATTTTTATATTTGTAATGTTTTGAGGATCTGGAATTGTACCTCTTTATCTTATCACAAGTTTGGTTTTGAAACATTTAGAAGTTTCACTAACAACACAAACATGAAGTTTACTGAAGGAGTGGATGCATGCCCAGCCCTTTCTATTTTTGTATTTGGCATGGTCTATCAATATACAAAAAGAAAGGAAATACCTTATCACAAAATAAGTTTTGTCTAACAATATGAAGGACTGTATGTAACTTTTAGATAATATTTATTAGCACTTTCTGTTAACAGACTAACCCAAACACAAGGTTTTCATCTTAAAATCTCCTTCTAGAATTGCAAAAGGTCATTCCATGTATTTTGTTTTCTACTTTATTGCAAATGGCAGTTTAATCAGAAGTGTGCCAATATATAACACAGATCATTATTTTTCCAGTCTCCTAAAATGTTCTCACTATTCATCTAGCTTTTTTCTATTTTAACAGCTTGTTTCATGAGTCCCTACTGTATATTTTAGGTTTTGTTTTTATGGAAGAATCTCACTCAATAAGATGAACACTGAGACCATTAAGAAATATTGTGTTGGGGGGACAAAAAGCTGGAGCTTTTTGCTTTTCTTTCTTTGTGGTCTTTTTGGCATATCCTTCTGGAGGCCCTGATAAAACCACAGAAAGAGAATGATAATGTAAGAGGATGATATTATTAAGAAGGAAAAAAAAAACAAAATAAAGCCCTTAGCTTCATTTACTGTTGATTAACATAGTAGACCACTAATTCTGGAGGCCACACAACCACATACCACATGATTAACTCCCTAGATTTACTCTAAGGCAACATTGCTGACACTAGAGTTATGATACCAGTTGCCAAATTTACTTCCTAGGGACACAGAGCCTGTGCTGACTCTTCTCTGTACATGTGTGATGGGGATGAGAAGGAGAGGGAAAGGCACTGTGTCTCTGTCAGTACACTGTGTCTATTTCTCTTGCTTCTTTAGCCTTCCAGTCAACGTCTAATTAGTTCTGCCTGTTGGTCACCCATCAAAGCTGTTGCATTTTCTTCAGTTTTATCATAAGGCCCAGACCGACTCACAAGGATGTTTGGGCAAAATGATGATGCCAGCTATAAAAAGAACTCCACAGTTTTGAGGGCAAGTTGACAATGACTGCTTAGTGGCCTGAATCATGTGGAAAAAAGGAAAACATCTCCTCAAACCATGTCCCTGGACAATGGAAATTATTGGTCCTTTAGGGCCAATAAAATACCAAATAAAACTGTGTTTTCCCCTTTGTTCAGAGAGTAGCATGGTCCCTCTGAAAGTTAATGTTCACCCCCTTCATCTCAGGTGGATGTCAGACATCCTGGGCTGAAATCCTGGCCAGCAAGGGATTGCCTGGATGTTTGTAATAGCTGGCTCAGTTTCATGCTTTCATTTCTGTGCCAAAAGATCTAGTCCCCGTTAACAGTATCTCAGTGATCAGACTAAGAAAGACCTATCTCAATGGTATATAATTATTATCTATTTTATTCTTATGAGATTATAGATCAGTTGGTGTTTGGTGGGCCAAGTACAGATTTGACCTTGGCTCTAGGACATGGATTGGACACTCATCTGGTCTAAATAGTTCTCATTTTCTTTCAGCTGTACGTTTTCCTCATGGCCATAGCTAAAGCACAACAGACAAGGTTCTAAGCACAGACACATATAAAATCTTTGCCTGGAATACGTCTGCTGATATCTCATTGTCAAAACAAGCTCAGTGGGCAGAGAAGCATATTTTGCCCAGTTTAGGTGAAAGGTGGGTATATACATCAGTTCCAAAATAACTCAAGCCATCAGAAGTTGATGTGGGAGTAGGAGGAGAAGCCTCAGATGAAACCTTCATGTTGTTTGATCTTTTGGCACTTCTGTCATCAGATAAATGCTAGTTACCTCTCTGCCCATAGTTCAAAGACATATTTTTGCCAGGGTAATGAAAATGAGTCTTTATTGGTCTTGTGGGACATCTATTCACAACCTGGATAATGACACAGAGAACACCCTTTAAGCTATACTGAGTGTTGTGGACTGTGTTGCCATAAAATTTATATTTTAAGTCTTAATCTTTTATGTTATTATATTTGGACATAGCTACTTTAGGACTGTAACTAAGTTAAACAGAATTATAAGGGTAGCATCCTAATCCAGTGGAACTTATATCCCTATAAAATGAGGAGGTATCATTGGGCTCTTTCTCTCTGTAAACATGGAGGAAAGACCATATGAAGACACAATGAGGTAATTCTCAAGCCAAGATAGCCCTCACCAAAAACTGAAATTGTAGACATCTTTTTTTAATTGAATTCTTTATTGCTACAATTTCTATACATCTCAAAATCATGTATAACATTGGGGAATTTGTACCAGTATATCACACGTTAATTCTCATTTTTACCCATATCCCTACCCACTCCCCCCTCCTCCCCCCTTTATACATGCTCTTTTATTTTCTTTCTGTATCATATTTATTCCTTCCCCTCATCACATTCCCACACCAAGTTTCCTATGGAAATATCCCACTCTATAAAAGCTGTCATACTTTCTAGAGCTCACTTGCATCTACAGGTGTTCATGGCAAAGAGAAGATCTGGAATTTGTCTATCTGTGATCTATTGATTTCACTTATTAGTATTTCCTCCAGGTGTCTCCATCTGCACCTAAATGGATCGATCTTGTCATTTTTTATGGCAGAGTAATACTCCATTTTATAAAAAAAACCCACATCTTCTTTATCCACTCTCCAGTTGATGGGCATTTGGGTTGTTTCCAAGATTGAGCTATCACAAACTGAGCTGTTATGAACAAGGGTGTACATCTGTCTTTCCAATGTGATTTTAAAAATTCTTTTGGGTATATTTCTAGCAGGGAGATAGCTGGATCAAATGGGACCCCTAGTCCTAGTTTTCTGAGAAATCTCCACATGGATCTCCACAATGGTTGCACAAGTCTGCAATCCCACCAACAGTGGAGAAGTGTTCCTTTTTCCCTACAGCCACGCCAGCATTTATTGTTGGTTGATTTTGTGATCGCAGCCATTCTTTGTGGAGTGAGATGAAATCTCAGTGTTGTTTTCATTTGCATCTCTCGAATGACCAGTGATGTTGAATATTTCTTCATTTGTTTCTTGGCTGCTTTGAGTTCTGCCTCTGAGAAGAGTCTGTTCATTTCAGATGCCCATTTTTGAATTGGGTCTTTAAACTTGGGGAGGCTGATCTGTTTGAGTTCTGTATATATTGTAGATAATAGCCCTTTTTCTGATAAACAGCTAGTAAAGATTTTTTCCCATGTTGTTGGTTGTCTTCTAGCACTGCCAGTGACTTCTTTGGCTGTGCAGAAGCTTTTCAGTAGAATGAGATCCCATTTGTTGATTCTTTCTGCTAGTTCTTGTGCTATAGAGATTTTATTCATAAAGTCTCTGCCTAAGCTAATGTCTCCAAGAGTTTTACCTAGCCTGTTTTCCAGCAGGCTTATTATTTCTGTTTTAATGTTTAAGTCTCATATCCACTGTGAGTTTAGTTTTGTGCATGGTGAAAGAGATAGGTCTAGCTTTAGCTTTTGGCAGGCTAAAGCCCAGTTTTTCTAGCAACATTTGTTAAAGAGGCTGTATTTCTTCCACTGGGGATGTTTGGCTCCTTTGTCAAAGATAAGGTGGCTTAGTGTATCAGGAGTTGATTCTGGGTCTTCTAATCTATTCCACTGGTCCTTGGGTCTGTTACTTTGCCAGTACCATGCAGTTTTTTATCACAGCATCTTTATAGTAGAGTTTTAAATTGGGGATTGTAATACCCCCTGCCATGTCGTGGTTGCTTAGAATTGCTTTTGCTATTCTAGGTTTCTTGTGGTTCCAGATTAATTTTTGTATTATTTTCTCTAGCTCTGTGAAATATACCCTTGGAATTTCAATTGGAATTGCATTGAATCTATATAGTAGTTGCGGGAGTATAGCCATTTTGATGATGTTGGTTCTCCCGACCCAGGAACAAGGGATATCTTTCCACTTTCTGGTTTCCTTTTCTATCTCATTTTTCACAGACCTATAGTTTTCAGAGTAGAGGTCTTTCACTTCCTTTGTTAGGTTGATTCCTAGATATTTCATTTTTCTGGGCACTACTGTGAAAGGGATTGCCTCCCCAATTTCTCTTTCAGTGAGTCTGTTGTTTGTGTAGACAAAGGCTGCTGATTTTTGAGCACTGACCCTGTATCCACCAACACTACCAAATTTGGTAATTAAGTCTAGCAGTCTTTTGGTTGAGTTTTTAGAATCCTCTAGATAGAATATCATATCATCAGCAAATAATGCCAGTTTAATTTCTTCCTTTCCTATCTTTATTCCTTTTATATCTTTGTCCTGCCTGATTGCTATGGCTAATGTTTCCAGTACTATATTGAACAAGAGTGGTGACAACGGGCATCCTTGTCCCATTCCTGATCTTAGTGTAAAAGGTTTCAGTTTTTGCCCATTGAGTATGATGCTGGCTGTTAATTGTAGACATCTTGATCAACTGTGAGAAAATAAATGTATGATTTAAAATTATCTAACCTGTAGTATTTTGTTATAGCAGATCATGCAGACTAAGGAAAGGGTGACTATTAAGAGGGCAATCATTGGATCATATATGTGACCTAAGCAAAAGTATTATAGAGGACCACAAATTGAGCATGGATCAGTGGTGTAGCAATGATACTAAGATACAAAAAGTGATACTGGGGATGAGTAGCTACCATCTCTTTGTGATTTAGATGAAATCAAGTAAACACAGAGATGTACTTCCTCAAGTATGGGAGAGTGTGTATTTTATTGGAAATTACTAAAATTCAACTTTTATATAAAACTGTAGAATAACCTAAAAAACACACAGTTTGTATTTGGATTGCAGCCTGCCAGTTTTCACTTAGTGATGTGCACTAAACTTTCACTAGACATAAGTATTCTTTCTGCAATATAGAGATGGATTCTCAGAGTCACTGTTAGTATGGTCTATTTTGATTCATTCTAAAGTAATGATTCTGAATGTTTCTTGGCTAATGGAGAAAATGGAGAATATGAGGAAGAATTAAGATGATGGTTGGAAAAGTCTTATAAGAAATACAAAAATGAGAAAGGTCATTAACTACATGAAAAAGGAATTGGTACCTCACATAAACATGGATTTAAAGTGAGACTATTTAGAAATGATATGCTATGAGCTAACCCAATCTCTACAGACATAAGAAGCCAACCCAAGGTTCAATGTGAGAGGTATTAATTTGGATAGAATATCTAGAAAAAATGATTCTGATAACTGTTGAGGCCCTTTAGCTTCATGTTAATAGATGACAGGGAACATCCTTGTCTCTGAAGACAAGACATACATGGAGGCTTTGACTCATAAGAGAAAAGTAAAAGTGGAAACAATCCCTCTTTGTATAAAATATACTTAGACTATATCTGTATAAACACACATGAGTGCATGCAGAAAGGTGAAGCTCCTCACTGAGCACTGGAAACAGGATTTTTGATGGAATGAATGCTTA
The DNA here is from genome assembly GCA_004025085.1 of Thryonomys swinderianus. NCBI lineage: Eukaryota > Metazoa > Chordata > Mammalia > Rodentia > Thryonomyidae > Thryonomys > Thryonomys swinderianus. Next base: position 38,802 of record PVIC010001080.1, read on the forward strand.
GTAAATTCCAGGAGATTGCACCAAATCCGAGCTGGGGCTGTCATTTGTTTAGATCAGGTGCCCTTGTTTTGATGCCTTTGTTTTGATGCCTTATGAAGAACAGACTTCAAAATATAGGCTCATATAAAAAAGAGAAAAGAAAATCTAAGCCAATGCCAGTTAGGAAAGCCCTCTGTCACACAAGCTAATTACTTCGTAGCCAAAATCATATATTTGTTTTTCTTTATACATGCAGATGTTTGGGGCCTCCATGGTCCTAATTAATCCTGTGAGTTCTGTCTTTCTGTCTCATTCTTTCCATTTGATAATTTTTTACTATTATCAGACAGCAGTTATCTCATAAAAACTTTAAGATTAAAGTTTTAAAGTGTTTTATGTGGTAAAACAATTACACAAAGTACAAACTTCTTTATGTACCAAAGTATTTCACCATGTTCATGTCCCACAAGGTTCCTGGACTTGATTACATAAAAGTTGGAAACTTTGAATTCTCCCTGAAGATGCCAGAAAAGATCATTTCTGTTCTCCTAAATGTTGTTTGGAAATGCTCACAGACTGATTTCCACTTTGTGATAAATAATGTCAACCAATTCCCTAACCCACACAAAACTGTAATACTAGGACTTCATGGCTGTCTCAGAGATTGTCCAAAAAGGGGAAAAAAGAAAAAAATAGCAAGAGGTCATCTGTCCCTTGGAATTTGATTATGAACTATATCTTGAGGGCTGATTTTTTTTATGAAGAGAGAATAATCCACACAATTCAGGATACAGGAACCTTCAGACATCTCTGGTAAATCCGGGAGCTTTGCTAAGATCACAGGTGCTGCTTTCCCTGGGTGGCTATGAGAAATGAGCAGGAGGTGGTGATAATGAATGGGAAAAGGAGAAAGGGAGGAGGGCACAGAGGGGCTGATCACAGAAAAAAACACAATCCTACCATCTCTTTCCATCTGTTCATGAATTACAGAGTAGCTCAGTGGCCTCCATCCCATGAGACCTATTCTCTAAGGATGTATCTACCTCCCATTAGCCTTGTATGAATGAGCTTTTTGTAATAATAATGTAGCTCAGAGAGGGAGATCTTTGCTGCCTAATCCATGGGGGTATATTCTTCCGTTGAAGGACCTATAACTCCTATCACAGCTAATGGGTGTTCTAAACTGACATCCAAAAACTGTCTCTTTCATTGTGGGAAAAAGGTAAAGGTCTGTCTTTGCACACCTCATTATCATCCAAAATCATCTTTTCTCTCCTGCTTATTTCTCAAAAGCTGTGACTTTCCCACGAGGTATTTACAAGAAAAAGTATTGAAAATTACCCAACTGATAAATAGATTTTAATGTAGTTTACTCTATGGTTCTCAGCCTGTTTCTCTTGGAAACCTTTAGAAAAGGATCTAAACTGAAAGAAAAGGCATTATTCTTTCCACAAAATGGGCTCACATTTACTCGAAGAGCATATGTTCAACAAATGTGATAACTGCAAAGGTTAGTCTGAAACCTGAAACATTTATGAAATCTTTAATTTGATAAATGAAATCAGGCAAGCTATTCAGATCGCTCTGCAGTTTCTAGACCTTCTGTTTTTTAATTTTTCTCTCATAGGATTTTTTTAAAGCTATTAAGACAAGAGAGACTTTTCAAAGATGCAATTTTGTGGCAGCTTTTGTATTTTTTCCTGCAACATTCATTCTGATACTTGTGGAAGCCTGCCTTGTACTGTTGAATAGGCCATTTATTTGTCCTTTAAGATGAAGTTCTTGTGGTAAACATGGGCTCCATACTTTGTACACTTTGTCTCCAGAAGTAACTTCACAGAATATTCAGTGCACTAACTATAGTTAGAGGCCTGTGGGGGGCTGTATTATATTAACAGGACTAACCTGAATGGTATTTCCCTGACTCCCATTTCTGAGATGTTTCTAGGTGTCTTAGTTACTTTTCTTTTATTGATGAGACAAAATACCCAACGTGCAAAGTTAAAGGAGGAAAGGTTCATTCTGTAGAGATTTCAGTTCATAATTCATCAGCTCCAAAGCAGAGTGGTATGGCACAGGAACATCGAAGAAGAGAAAGAGTCCATGGCAAAGGCAGGCAGGAAGCAGCAACCAACAGCCTTCTATTCTCTTTTATCCCATCCAGCTTACCAGCCTTTTAAGTGGTGCCACTCACACCCAGGGTGGGGTTTGTCTTCTGTAAATCCATTAAACTACATCTACAAATATAGCAATTCAAATCAGGGGGCTAATTTAGCACCACACCCTAAATGCCAGCATGCTCCAAAAAGTCCCACCTATGAAGACAAGAGGCTTTGTGGAAGGCATCTAGATACAAGCTCTGACACTAGGTTAGATAGTATGGAAGAGTAATTCAACTGGAATTGGGCAGGAGGGGGCACAGCCATAGTCATCTCACTCTGCAGGGTGCCATGTGAGAAGGCAGCATGAAGCTGTCCTTCTCTCTCTCTGCATAACCAGTGGTCACACATCCCTGGCTTGACATATAGGCAGTAACTTTCTGTAGTCCTTTCACCAGCTCTCTGTCACAATCCCACCCTGGATACTAGACTTGCCAGACTGCCTGGAACTGTGCAAACTTTCCCTTTGTCTACCTGCACCTGTTCTTGACAAGGGCAATTACTGTTCCTGTCCTGCTTCTCCACAATTATGTCTACACACTTGAGCTACTATTGTTATCCCATTATACCCATAGGGACTTGGCTTTCCTTTGGATCTTAACTGTCTGACTTGTATATGTTAGTACAAACTGTAAGGCTTCTAATGTTTGTTTGGAAAATGAAATAAGTCATTCAGATGAATCATGAAATTTTAGGGACTTATGAACTCAATTGGCTGAATATACTGCTCTTTTATTCATGCAAAGTTTAAGTGAGTGAGCCAAAGAGTTAATTCTGTGATATAAAGCACAGTATGTAAGCAAAATCTGAGTAATCAAGTTTCAGGTTGCTATATAAAATACCTGTACATGCCCAATTTAAAGGAGGGGAGGTGTTTTTTAATTCTAGTATCAGAGATTCAATTCATAGTTGTCTGACTCCAAGGCAGAAACATCATGGTGAAAGGGTTTTGTGAAAGAAAACTGCCCCCTGTATGGCAGCTAGGAAGCAGAGAAAGAACTGAAGAGCCCACAAACAGGAACACACTCTTCCAGGCTCTGCTACAGTGCCCTATCTTTTAAAACTGGGCTCATTTCCTAACAGTACATGAACTCTTCAAAATATTAATACACTGGTGACTATAACACTGCCATGATCCAGGTATCAATCACAAAGCTCTATCTCTGAGCATGAGACTTTATGGAACACTTTAGATCATAACATCCTGCCTTTGTCCCTTAAAAGGCTCCCGCCCATCTAATTATGCAAAATGTATTTAGTCCTTCCCTAAGAGTCACCAGTTTTAATGGTTTCGACATTGCTGAAAAGTCTCAAACCAAAGCTTTCTCTGAGACTTATGGAAAACTCTTACCTGTGAACTCCTATAGTTATCAAAAAGAAAGCTAAACACTTCCAACATACAATGACACAGGACACACATACCCTTTCCAAAAGGAAGAAATGGAGGGATACAGGCATTGGACCAAAGCAAGACTGAGACCTAGTAGGAGAAACAGTAAATCCTACAGCTCCATGTCCAGCATCTGAGGCAACTTGTGGTGAGAAGTGGGCGGCCCAACTCCCACCACATTCATAGTTGCGGCTGCACAGACTCTCACCTGGGCTGGCTCTGCCCACTGCCTGCGGCTTTCTTCAGCAGATGTTCCATGTTCCTGACATCTTTGACTTCTGAGGTTTTCAGTGTATCTGTGGCTTCACTCTCAGAACTCCACACATTACCTTTTTGGGGCTTTTGACAGGAACTGTGGTCCTGTCACACATCTATGCTTGACCTTCCAGATCTTATTCTGAAATCCGGAAGGAAACCTGCATGACTCCAGAACTCTTGCGTTCTGCATGCCTGTAAAATCAGATATTGAATGACACCAGTATATGTCCCCTACTTGGGCATATCCAGACCTTCTTAGACCATGGCTATGGAAGCCTCTTAGTGCCTGAATGGTCAAACTTCTCTAGGAAGCCTTGGATGGCAAGGTCCTTGAAAATTGCCTCAAAGCAAAGTCATTCAAAAGATTTTTACCCTTATATATATCCTGTGGGAGACTGTCCTGTTGATTATGCCCAAGCAGGCTATAGGAAGCACAGGCTGTATAGAGTTAAATCCACAATGGGTTTGTTTTAAGAAGGGAGTCCACCAGAGGTCAGAGTGACTCTTACCCAAATTTCATTTCCAGAAATGAAAACTTCTTAACTAAAAAACCAAAATTAACCATTAACCACAATCTATATTTGGACTCTTCTCTTCCTAACACAAGTATGGTTTCCCTTCTCTTACAAGCCTTGCCTGCATCAGCAGCTTAACCCTGGCAACCACAAGTATCGTTCTCACTCCAGTGTAATGAACGATCAATCATGTAATCAATAAATATTAGCAGTTCTGGCTACTCAGGGTCTTTGCTGTTTGCTCAACTTTGACTAGCCTGGCTTCATATTTCACATTAATTTTGTCTCTAAATCTTTTTTCTCATCTCTCATTGTAGCACTGAGCAAGAGATCAAGATAATACCCATGAGCCTGTGAAGAGTTTGCTCTGGATTATTCCTGAGATGCCCTCAATCCAGCTATTGTCCTGTTGCAAAGTACCCAGCTTCTTTTCAATGCTGCTGTTTTCAGTAATCATTCTCTATTCAGCCCCACCCTTATACTTTACAGGTGTTTTCTATCTGGCTAGTCTGTAAATTCATATCTGATATTTTTAAACCTTGATTCTCTCTATAGACAGGGCTAATAGCAATTAGTAGAACCCATACTACAGCCTAATGTAGGTTGTCTTGAATTTCTTTTACCAGATCAATTAGCCCACCACCCTTAATCTTAGGCTCCCTCAGATTCTTAGGACATGGGGAAAATGTAGGCAAGTTCTTACTCAAAATATAACACACACGGTCTCTACCCCATTTTTTTTTTTATTTTTTTTTTTTGCTTTTTGGAGACAGGGTCTCGCTTTGTAGTTCAGGCTGGCCCTGAGCTCACTATGGTGCCCAGGCAAGCCGCTGCGAACTCAAGCAATCCTCCTGTCTCTGCCTCCCGAGTGCTGGGATTACAGGCGTGAGCCACCACGCCCAGCATTATATGTGGTTACCGGGGATTGAACTCAGGTCTTTGCGCTTGCAAGGCAGGCACCGGAACCACTGAGCTAACCCTCCGGCCCTCTACCCCATTTTTTAGTAGAGTCCTCATTTACATGTAAACGTTCAAGCCTGAACTTTACAATTCACATTCTTAACATCACTCTGGTCTTCTGAACTCCAACTAGCTGGGCTTATAGCATCATGAGACTTCTCTAGCCTGGATCCTGAAACCTTTTCAAACTCTTCCTATCAACTTGCTCCAAAGATTTCTAGACAACATGATCAGATACAGTCATAGTCACATCCCTATTCCCAGTACAAAGATCTGTATTAATCGGCTTTCTCATCGGACAAAATAACCAATATTCTCATCTTAAAGGAGGAGAGATTTATTTGGTTCACAATGTCAGAGGTTCAGTCCATAGGTTTCTGGCTTCAAGGCATAAGTGTTTTGGCAGAATCTCCTAGTGGAGGAAAGCTACTCTCTTTATGTCACCCAGTAAGCAGGGAGATAAGGGAGGAGCCATGAAGGAGAATATCCTCTTCTACATAACTCCAGGTTCCCCTCTTTCAACTACGATTAACCTCCTAAAAGATAAACTCGTCTATGGTTTGATTAAAACACCATACAGAAGCCATACATCAAAAACAAGACTTTTTTGGGAAAAAAGGATCAAATTATGGTCAAAGTAACATTTACTTTTTATTTATACTATTTATAATTTACAGAAAATTATATAAAAAATTCATTTTAACATCACTTTTTTAGATAATTCCATTTATAGCAAATACTTTAGAATGATAAAAAAATCACTTTAAATATATTCCCTGATGTTGGTCTTTCTCATAATTTGAATTTGTGATATAGTCCATTTGAAAAAAGAGAAAATACCGAAAATATTCTGAAAGTTGAGGATATTAGAACCCTGACAAAGATATATTACTTTTTGATTTACATTTTAATATTATCACTATATTCATGTTTATATCAAGGTAAAATTCTGTAAGGAAAATTGCTGTAGTGTGGAGCATAACATGTAAATTCTCAATATCTGCATTTAGCTTCATTTAGATAGCCTTGTCTATCCTTCATGTGTTTAAGGAGCATTCTTCTAATTCTTAGAGTTACTTGTTTCCTATCAGAATAAGTTCATTATTCATCCTAAATTTGGCATGAATTTGGCGAATTTTACAGGCTTATATTAGTCATCATCACTTTACCTTATATCATACAGTATTCTAATGTTCTAACCCAACATCAGCAGACTCCCATTTGTACGAATCATCTGTAACAAAATGGAGTGATCTAACATCTTGTTCGTTGCTGGTGAGGCAACATTCAAAAGAATACACTATTTTTTTACTACATGATCAAAGACATCTACAAGTCCTAACACAGCCTTATGTGCTTTACATGGCTATTTTATTCCTGAAGATCTAAATTATAAAGTAGTACTTTAAGTCTAGATTTGGAGCTGGTATAGGGAGTGCTATCCAGTGGTGGTGTTTTCATGTGCATCTAGATGTTTCCCAAGGGCATAGTGAATTCATAGCCTTGGCTTCTGGAGGTGATTGGGCTACAGGCACTTAGAGTTGACTGGCTGTTAGGAGGTGGGGTCTGATTTTGTTGGTCTTTCTCATAATTTGAATTTGTGATATAGTCCATTTGAAAAAAGAGAAAATACCAAAAGTATTCTGAAAGTTGAGGATATTAGAACCCTGACAAAGATATGTTACTTTTTGATTTACATTTTAATCTTATCACTATATCACTTGTGTATATATACACAAGCCAGACACTTCAGTTGTGGTCTGGAAGGATTCAAGCTCTTCCCTTCACTTTCTGCTTCATAGCCATGATGAGGTGAATCATACCATCCTACCATACCATCATGCCATTAGGTGAGCCAGGCACATATCTGTGCTATGCCATCCTTCCCTGGAGCTACCCAACCAAGCAAGGACTGAGACTACTGAAATGTGAAGCAGAATAAACTTCTCCCCCTGCAAGTTTTGAATGTTGTGTATTGGGTTCCAGTGATGAGAAAGTGACTAAGATGTGTAGATATAAACTTTTACAGTCTGACTCCAATAGGAAAACTCTTTCTTAACTTTAGCTAGAGTTAATATGGTGCTTGGAGGGACGAATGCAGTACTGACCAAGAGATAATACAGTGGTTTTAAGCTGGAGAAAGTATCTGAATTGCTGTACAGTGAGAAGAGTGGAGGAAGGAGGACAATCACCGGGAGCAGGAGTGAAAGCCAGGAGATAAGAGCTCCAAGAAAGGCTAAATATTTTCTAATGATAACGGACAAGGAAATTAGAAAAGCAAGGAAGCATCATAGGGCCAGAGAGTTGTACATGATTCTGGGGTTTTCTAACCTCTCAATGACAGCATTTCTGTGGGAGGGACTGCAGTCTAGGGAGGGCATCACTGGACATATCTTTTGATCATTACATGACGTCTACTCTGTCATGGATGTAGGTGTCACTGATTTAGATAGAACTTTTGCAACAAAGTTTTATTTCTTCTTTTGTCCTTTTCCCATTGCTTTGAAAGAAAACTTTAGCATCATGTGTCTAAGCATATATTGGCTATACATTGTCTTCTACATGGCATCTCTACATCTGTATGTTCAGTGAGAGAATAAGATTTTGACCTAGCCATTGTGGCTCTGGCTTTGTCTTGTCACTTTTCTGGGCCTTTCCTCAAACCATGAGCTTGAAGGTCCTCTACCTGAGCTACAGAATCAAAGGTTACCGCAGCCACAGAACTACCCTAATAATGAATGGCCTTCAATCTTTTTCCATTTCCTCCGTCTCATCATCAGGATATGCAGAGCCTGGATGGGAATTCCAGAAGCCCCTACACCATGAGCAAAGCGGATGCTAATATTTTGCTTAATTGTATTATTTAGCTATAACTGAGAAGATCAAACTACTTCTCCCAGCAAACAGGAATAAGCACTCACTGGAGTCTCACTGAAGTGCTTATCACAGAATTGGAAAGCGAGCTCCCTGCACGTCTCCTGAGTTTAATGGTGAGAACAATGTCACTAAGGTGCTAACATACCCCTGGCCTTGACAATGCAAAACATGTACAAAAGACTAGAGGAAAATTCCAGAAAGTATAATAAAAAAGAAGAACCTATATGGTGATTAGACACAACAGAGTGAAAGGAAAAACAAAACATATTCCCTGTCTTCAGAAAGACAGTATTTATATTAAGAGTCTGGTCCTCAGTTGTTTTTCAGCCTTGACAGCCAAACAGAATAACTGACATTAAAAGTAGAAAAACACTGCTGATTGTCATTAGTTAGTTCATTTTCTAAATTATGTACCTCTTTAACCCAACTCGTCTACTCAATGTCCATGGTACATCCTGGGACACGAGAGCAAATGGGAGAGATCAGCTGCTCTGTGAGGATTCTTGGCTGACTGGAGGAATGACAGTGGCAAAATGAAAAAGGGGATGAGAAGGAGACAATGCAGGAAACTAATGCAATGAAACATATCATTTCAGATTCTCAGGAGGGAAAACATGGTGAACAGACCTGTGGGTTTTTTTTCTTTTAATGGGATACCAGTCGGGAAGAAAAAGAGTGCCAAGTTTACCTAAAAAGTACACACGCATAGCAACTAAAGTAGAATGAAGAATGCAAATATAGGAAACATGGGATTTCTTAATATGGTCTTTGAGCAAATTCTTAGACTAACTGGCTAGAAAGGAGCATCAACACTGTGTTCTGACACCGCACTGAGGGCATTCCGAGATTCTCTGGACTCTGTATGAGGGAAAGGTGAGAGAAAAGATGCAGCCCCCAATCTATTATTAATGACAGGTCTGTGTGCAAGACAGAGATTTTGCAAAAGTTTCACAGGCAGAGAGAAAATGTTTGCAAACACTGGAGAAGAGCAAGGAAATATCATTATCTATGATCTAAATATCAAAGTCTGCGCATTTTCAATTTTGGCAAAGTGAATTGTAGCCCTCCTCCCCACTCCTGTCAGGATCCCACAAACCCATAAACGTCATCTGAGAGTAAATAGATGGGGAAAGAACTATGGGAGAGTGGAGCAGTGGACTTAGAAGGCATGAAATTATCAGCAACGCCCATTGATATGCAGCAGCTGTATTTGATACACACAGACACACTTAACATAATAAAACAACAGTAACCATGGTACATACACACAAAAATCTCTGTTTATTCTTTGTTGAGACTCTCTTTGTGCATAACATTTCAGTTTCTCTTTTTGAGTCTGTGAGAAGAATCAAATTATGCTTATTAAAAGTATGTATATTTCTGGAGGGATGTGCGTTCCTATAACCTTCATTACGATGCTCTTAATTAACCAATATGCCTCATAATAAAGTATCTAGCTGTCACCAAAATCAACACTTTTCAGTTATTAATAGATTAAGGAAAGAATGTTAATTTCTTCAAGCTCCATTTCATTTGGTCTCATTACTTCAGGAGCCAGATGGTTACAGGGCTGGACCTGTCAACAGTTACTGTGAGGAAGAATACATTGAAGAACACCAGGCTGAAGCATGAATAACAGCTCAAAAATGAATTCCAAGGTAGCCACAAACAATGCGCCAGGCAGGGCACAAAGTTATTCAGCCAAGAAACAGAGAAAATTATGAATCGGGTACATTTTAATTGATTTTTTTCCCACAAACAGTCCCTCTTCTGCTCCCCACTCCCCACTATGTTTTCTCTCCCCAAATAACCACCGAGCAGGGATCCAGCTGTGTGACAGAGAGCCTCACCATTTTTCAAGTGTCTGACTATTTCTCTTGTCCCTCACGCTGCCAGAGTTTGACAGTTCTCCTACACTGTTGGTTGATGGATGATGTCAACTTGGACCAGACAGTACCACCAGCCGCCAATTTTTTCAAGATGTTTTCTTCTTTGATTTTAAAAAATTCCTTCTGAATGCTTCCAAAGGAAGTCATCCTGAAGGGCACCTCCAGTCTGGGTCCTCAGCTTGCTCTGCAGCTGACTGTTTGGGGAATATGAAACTGGGGAGTGAGCTACTCATTGTGTCCTAAGTGTCAGGTGAAACAACCTCTAAGTTTCCCAACAACTTCAGATTCCACCATTCTGTAATTCAGCCAAGGGATGGTCAGTGTTCAAAGCTCAGGAACTGAACGCTGGAATCTTAGCCTCTGTTTTGTGGTGGAATTTCTGTACTCCCAACTAAGTCACTCCATTATCTACCAGATGAGGTCAATGTTTTCTCCTTGTAAAATACTGTGTGATGTTTAAGTGTAAAGGACTACACAATTTGAAAGCCACAGAAACTCAGGAGATATCGTTCTGTATTCTAGTCATTCTTTTTTTTTTTTGAGACAGGGTCTCGCTTTGTAGTTCAGGCTGGCCCTGAGCTCACTGTGCAGCCCAGGCAAGCCTGGAACTCAGCAATCCTCCTGCCTCTGCCTCCCAAGTGCTGGGATTACAGGCGTGAGCCACCACGCCCGGCACTGTGGTATGTGGTATTGATTGCTGGTGGGCGTGAGTCACCACGCCCAGCATTGTATGTGGTTGCTGGGATCAAACTCAGGGCTTTGTGCTTGTGAGGCAGGCGCTGGAACCACTGAGCTAAATCTCCGGCCCCTTCTAGCCATTCTTAACCACTATGTCTCAATACCTGCTCCTTACTGGACCTGAAGTAATTTGCAAACTACAATACTTTTTACTCTGATTCTGAGAGGCAGATCTTTTGTAAATGGGAAGGGGACCTAGAGATGTAAGGGTGGAGGGAAGGGAAAGGGGACATAAAATGAGTTAAGATGTGTCATATACATGTACTAGCTACTCTCAGTGAACGTATTCATTGAATGGCAATCATGTATGAATTAAAAAATAAAGAGAAATAAATAGCACCTGTTTGCTAATTAGCACCTATAAATCTAACTACTGAAAATTAAAAGCTTTTGAACTTAAGGAATCTTAGTGCTTTCTTCTCCAACCTTGCACTATACAAATAAAAAAATTGAGAAACCATAGGGTTCAAAATATCCCAGGTCTCAGACACCATCTAACCAGCTCTAGATTGGAAAACTGAAGAAATAGAAGAAACTCAAGAGCTGTCCTAAGCTATGCAACCTAATATGTTAAACAGAGCTCCACCTCTTTATAAACCCTGATATTCATTCACACATCCAAGTAGACATTTCTTATTTATTGAGAACTCACTCTGTCCTGGGCATTGTGGTAGGTACTAAGACACTTGGGGAGCTAACATGTCATCATTCAGCAATGACTTTCAACAATCTTTCCAACTCCTATAAGGAAATTAACTTTGCCCCAAACAATCATTTCATTTTTAATAAAAGCAACAGTAAAATATTATTAATAATAATAAACATATATTACTTTTTAGAGTACATTTTCTCCACATGAAGAGAAAGTCCTTCTATGATATTCTCTCAATCAGGCTGGTGATTTATGTTTTAGATCTGCCCATGTTTTCCTCACTATTTCTCCCTGAAATGCACAAGAGTCTTCAAGTAGTTCTGACTTTAAGGTACTCCAGGTGAGCTGAGGAGAGTTTCCACATGGGCCAATGCCCTCCTGCCTCTTTACAGAACACTACAGTACCATAGTGTTATTGTAGCTTTTCCCTTTGTCCCTAGATCGATGAGAAAGAGTAGTCTTCTATGGAAGTATAAACTGACTATAAATAAGTGGCACTTTGGTGTATGACTATAGTCTCAACATTAAAGAGGCTGGGTCAAGAGCAACGCTCAAGCCTAGGAGTTTTAAATCACCCTGGGAAGCCTCATCTCAAACAAACACATTAAGTCTATAGAGAAAATAATGGTTACACATTGGTTCTCATATAGGCTCCAACTGATTACCATGTGATTTTAGGATAGTCGCTTACTCTTCCATTCCTAAATTAGTGATGATAAAGTTTTTGGATAAGAAAATTTTCCAAACAATGAAACAGTTCATGGACCACTTTCCCCCTCCCACCTCAAATACTGTAATTTTTTTACTGAGTGCTATGGAAAAGAAATGTAAATTCTTTCTACTAAAATGGCCTATTTCACTAAGCAGAAGGATAATGATTAGAAACTTCACACTGAATCCTTGCCACCAACATTAGCCTCAAGGTTGCCCATTGTGGCCACAAAGGGTGCTCTTACTGATTTTCCATCTGTTGTGTTGTATTGTATTTACCCAGATCCCATTGGTGGCTTTTTGATGGACACTATCACTGGCAGCCATACTTCTCTGGGTAAACAAGGATGGCACGTGGATCAGGGCCCTGGAATCATTTGTTTATAAAAGCAACATAAAAGGTCTCTTGGGAAAGATCCCTTCTGAAGGAGAGAGAAGCATGTCTGTTAAGTTTGGTTCAGTAGTGTCCCATCTACTAGAGTTTTTAATACAGTTACCTTTTAAGACAGGACATTGTTTGGCACTTGTGCCAGTGAACTGACCTTGAGGCTTGGAAAGAAAAAGAACTAGTGGAGTAAACTGAAAGCCCCATTTTCTTGGAAGCTCCCTGGAGTCACTGGAAACCCAGAGGATCTCCAAGCCTAACAAAAGTGAAGCATTTCACTTGGACGGGATTTGAGCACCTTGGGCTCCAGCATGTCATTTCCTCCAGGTGCTGCAGCTGTAGTCAGAGCTGGGAGCCGCATCTTTTCCTGGCAGTCTCCACACAGTAGCTTCCACAGCAGCCAGAGACAGCAGCAGCCAAGGCTGGCGGTGCTAGACCCTGGAACAAAGGATGACATTGGCTCAGACGTTCCTTGACAGGGACCTTCAGTGAGAGCAGGGACAGGGCTCAGTTCCAAAATCTCAGAAGAGCTCTAGGGAAGAGAGAAGGGAAGTGCGAGTTGCTTGTTGTAGCTGAAAGAATTTGTGATTACCGATAACAGCTCCTTGGGGGCTCCTACAAATAACTTCTGGCAGGAAGTGGAGACTATGGTAGGAATGAAAGAAGTTCCAGGGGTTTCACAGTTGGGGAAACAAGTCTCAGGAGATACTGTTCAATGGGCCTGCTTTACTCAGGATGATGAGACTTAGAAAGTAATGGCAGTAAGACAGGACTTCGATGAAAACAAAAGGAAGTCTTGACTTCTCTACTTCTTTGGTTATGCCACTACCAGACCCTAAAAGGCAACCTTGGTTCTTAATGTATCAATGTTGGAACTGTGTATTATTTAGGTCATTTTGGAACCATACTTAAAAGTCCCATAATTGTAGCTATATATTCTCTACTGATCAAGAAAGTGTTAACTTTCCCCTTGCCTCAACTAAACTTCATACAGGTTTCTTTGTAACTATAGACTCAGAGCATTCATTTTCTTGAGTGTTAGTTAACAACACATGGAATGGGCTTTTTCCACTCTTACCATCCAGATACATGCTTCTCAGGGACCTGGGAGTCTTCTCATTTACATGTACACATCACGGACATAGCACCTTCCCCAGGCCTTCCATGCACACTAGTTACCAGACACAGATGAGCCACTCCTATCAGTTAACTTCCTTTCTAATATCTCCTTTCTCCTGCATCACTGTTGTGTAACCATGCTTCTGTCTTTTCTTTCATCAGGGTTCAATTCAACCTCACTCGATTTCTAAATATCTCGAATGAAACCTTTTTTTTTTGACAGGGTCTTGCTTTGTAGTTCAAGCTGGCCCTGAGCTCACTATGTAGCCCAGGCAAGCCTTGAACCCAGCGATCCTCCTGTCTCTGCCTCCCAAGTGCTGGGACTACAGGTGAGAGACACCACGCCCAGCACTGTGGTATGTGGTATTGATTGCTGGTGGGCATGAGTCACCACACCCAGCATTGTATGTGTTTACCAGGATCGAACTCAGGGCCTTGTGCTTGCAAGGCAGGCGCTGGAACCACTGAGCTAAATCTCGGGTCCTTCAGTGTTTATTTTACTCTACCTAGTACAGTTTTCTTGAACACCAACTACAGGCCGAGCTATTCCCTGTTGCTTAGGCTAATGGTGGCTGCAAACGAAGAGAGTTCTACTTGACTCTAGATCCACTTGTTCCTATTCTGAGCATGATATAAATAGATCTATACCTAGTTTGTGAACTCTAACCCAACTCTAAACTCTACATATCCTAGTTTTTGTAACAAAACTTGCCAGTAATCTGTGTTTCTCAATTTTCTTTATGGAAAGCTGTCTAGATTTTATCTTATCTCCTGATCAGTACCATGTGCAGAGGGTTCTGGTGAAGATCACAGAAAATTCCAAAGATATTCTGTTAAAATGTATCAGATGGTGACAATCACTTTCTTAGATTGAAACTAGACATCAGGGTGAGATGACTTCAACAACATTGGCTTCTTTGACCACCCAGTCCCTGCATATTTGCTGGGCACTCCTTTCTAGATTTCTCTTGTTTTGACTCAATGAACAGTTCCCATTTCAGGTCCTTGCTCCTGCCTACTTGAATTACCCTGTGTGATCTAATAATACTTTTCACACTGACTTCTGAAGTCTTGGAAAGAATCACCCCATAACTTCTAGGGCAGACTTTAAAATATATATTATAGACATTACTTATCATAATGCTCTTAATATCCAGTGATGTAGACACATCACTGCTCTCATTTTAGGTGAAAATATTGATGCCCAAAGACATGATTAACCAAACCTAAGATATGGGAATAAGGTTTTAACAGCATTGTTGACTTTTTTTTTTTTTAAAAAATGCAGATTCTAACTAGAATTTACCTGTTTTTAATTTTTTACTCTTTCTTCTGTGTCATAAGGAATTCCTCCTCATTATAAATGTTATTAGTGAAATGCCTCCATGAAGCCTTCAAGGACCAATGTAAAATTTAATTTAGCATCTTGACCATATATATTTTAGCTGGAATTTGATACAAATCTAAAGTATTACTGTAAGTCACATCAACTACTCTGGGAATTACTAAAAACTGGTTCTAAGGAATCTTTCAGTAAATATTTGAGAAATTTAGATTTCTGCTTCTTCTTTATTTATTTATTTATTTATTTTTTTGAGACAGGGTCTCGCTTTGTAGTTCAGGCTAGCTCTGAGCTCACTATGTAGCCCAGGCAAGCCTTGAACTCAGCAATCCTCCTGTCTCTGCCTCCTGAGTGCTGGGATTACAGGCGCGAGCCACCATGCCCAGCAGATTTCTGCTTCTTTACATACTTTGCTCCATTAGAGGTATTTTTTCTTAGCATCTGGTTATCTCACACTGTCTTAAGTACTCTTTCCCACACAGTTTACTCATATTGTATTGTACCTTCCTATTAAATATTCTTGTTTCCTAGGAACTATTTTCTAGGATGCTACTGTCACATCAATCATATTCAGAATCCTAAGATGAGAGCTGACAAAGCCAATTAGCAATTTATTTATTTATTTATTTAGGTTTCTGTAAATCTGGGCTGTGTAGGATGGTAAGGAAAGATTCATCCAGTGTTTCTGGAGATTTTCAATTTCCAAGAGTGGGAAGGCCCTACTCTTTCCAAAAGCAAAGCAAGCAACTTGACATTGGGTGGTATGCTGGGGAACAGAACACTCTTCTTGTCTCGATTCTGTGAGGTCTAAGTACAGACTATTTCCCTCTGTTCACAGTTCACTAGAAACACCTTATTCTTTAATTTACTTTGAAGTGGCAGTGAGCCTGGCTTAGGTCATCTTTTTAATGATGCATTAGTTTGCAGATGCTGGTATAACAAATCAGATCTGGAGGTCAGAATTCCAAAATCAGTTTACTCTGCTAAAAGCAAGGTGTCAGCAGGCCTGCATTTCTTCTGGAGAATTTGTTTCTTTGCTTTTTCCAGTTTTTGGAGGTCTTTTGTATTATTAGGAGGTCTTTTGTATTATTATGTATTAGGCTGATCATGCCTAAGATGCCAGAAAACCTGCCTTTTCTCTCCTTTCTATCTTTCATGTCTGTTCTTATATCTCCTCCCCACCCTTTGTCTCTCTTCCTCCCACTTCTTATGATTATCTTCACCCAGATGATCCAGGATAATCTCTGGAGCTCAAACTCCTAATTGCATCTAACAAGTCCTGTTTAGCATATAAAGGAAAATATTCAAAGCTTCTGGGGATTAGGACCTGGGCATCAGTGGAAGTTATTTTCAGCCTAGCATATAGGCATTTTTTCCCCCATGTTGATGGTAAGACTGATATAAAAACATTTATTCTTCCTCTATTTTCTCCTTTCCTTTTTCCTTTCCTTTCCTTCCTTCCTTCTCTTTCCCTTTCTTTTTCTTTCTTTCTTTCTTTCTTTCTTTCTTTCTTTCTTTCTTTCTTTCTTTCTTTCTTTCTTTCTTTCTTTCTTTCTTTCTTTCTTTTCTTTCTTCCCCTCCCCTCTCTCTCCTTCTGCCTTTCTTTCTTCATGAGATCTGGCTCTAGCAGGCAAGATAAGCCAGAGGACATTGGAAAGATCAGATGGTATGATAAACTATGAAGTGTCAGTCTCAGCTGTAACTCTGAAACTGAAGTCAAAGAACCAGAAAGGTTAGTCTCTGCCTTGCCTGGAACAGATCTGAATTTTATCATATGAAAATATACATCATTCCTCTTCTTCTTGCTTCAAGGAAATTATCTAAGGTAAAGATAATGCAAAGTTATACCTAGTATTTTCTGAAACTTAAGAATAACAACTTTATTTTGAAACATCTTGCTTTATATCATTTAAGAAAGTATAAAACCATTTAGACTTTCCTGTAGTAATAATTAAAAAGGTTTGCACCCTGTTAATTATACAGACTAAGCTCAGTGGTCTTTTTGGTCAAATATTGGTTGAACGTTGCTACATTTAGAGTTTTAAATTTTTTCACACCTGAATACATTTCTAAATTTTAGCATATCTTATGTAGAGACAGCCAGTAATTTTCAAACAGCTACAATAGCTGTAACTGACTGCATTTAGCAGATTACTTGTTCCAGTTCTTTTCTAGCAACAAATAGAGAAGAAAGTCGGTGTATTTAGCACAAGTGTGGGTCACCTGGAACGTGAGATTCTGAGCAAAGCATTGTTCCCATCAGTGCTAACAAGAAGATGAAAAATAGGATACTTGCAAGGACTTTACCTACATGCATTTTTAAATCCCTCATGTCAAAAGAAACTTCTTCTGCCTTTAATATAAACAGGGGATAAAATTAAATTCAAAGGAGTCTGCTAATGTAAGATTGAGATTCTCAGAGGAACATCAATTTTCCCACATTTCTAGATTCTGAATATTAAGGCTTCACATTTAAGAGACTAGCTGGTTCTAAAATCACAATATTTGAATTATTAGAGTACAAACAAAAGGAATGACAGCAAGTTTGACTTCTGCAGTATGTATGTCCCCAACAGAGTCAAGTTTTAACTGTTCAGGGTCTAATTAATGAGAGTTAATGTGATTTTTGATTTTTGTTTTCTCATTCCTTTTCTACAGCTCCTTCCAAGGAAGGACTTTCAAACTCAGGGAGAAGTATATGAGAACAGGCAATTTTGTTGCCAATTCATGGCTCCATTAGTGACTTGGGAAATGTGGATGTAAAGGAAACTGAAATTGTCATCAACCAGTAAGTCTTACCCATATCTTGTCCCTTAAATAACTTACTATGAAGGTGTATGTGTGTGTGTGTGTGTGTATGTGTGTGTGTGTGTTGTGTAGTATCATCACTAATCAATGATTGTCCCCTTTTTTTAGGTTTATAAATGATCGGTAATGATTTCTTCAAAATCATTTGAAATTTTCAAAAAATTATGTCTACTTCTGCTGGGTGTGGTGGCTCATGCCTGTAATCTCAGCACTTGGGAGGCAGAGACAGGAGGATTGCTGAGTTTGAGGCTTGCCTGGGCTACATAGTGAGCTCAGGGCCAGCCTGAACTACAAAGCGAGACCCTGTCTCAAAAAAAAAAACATTATGTCTATTTTTTTTCCAAAGAAAGTTTCTACAAACAGAAGATGAGAAAGATAAATTCAGTGGACAGTTTATCACAGGTAGATATCATAAGAAGTAATCATACATTCTGACTTCGCTGCCCTTTGCAGGTTTTTAAGTACAGAGAATTTGTAGAAAAGAAGCTTTGGAATAACAGTAACACCACTTTGTACCTGCACAGCTCTTCTTCAGAGAGCTCAGGGCACTTTATAAACAGTATCTCATTAATCTCCACCACTTCCCTATATGGAAGGAGGTTTCAGCTATCATTACTCACATCTTTATCAACACAGAAACAGTTGCCTGCAGAGTGGCTGAGAAACTTGTCCAAGGTCACTGACGGAGTGAGTGGTGAAGCCAAGAATAAAGCTGCGGGCTTTGACCTTCCAGTTTAGTATTCTCTCCAGGAGGCCACGTTGAAGGAAGAGCAGCTTCTAGCATGCATATTCATAAATCTCCCAAGAAATATCTACCATTTTCCGTTATTTTCACAAGACAAACTGTTATGCTAATTGGTAATGATTTGATCTAAAACCCAACAATAAGTACTGGTGGGGAAATACTGAAGTTGTGTTAAGACAGCACATGAACCTATCTCTAAGCCTCCAGATTACCACAGGTAATGGCACGCAACTCTATAGGTTAATACAGTGAAAGAAAGTCGAGGAACAGGCAGTGGTCAGACAAAATATGAAGATCCTATGTGGAATTAGAAATCTCTCAATCCTCCTAGAATTGGGTCCACTAAACATGAAGATACAGGATCATTTATAGGTTTGGTAAATTATTTATTATTGGTGACCCACATGCGAGAAGCTGCATACCTATCCTAAAAAACAAACAAACTTATAGTCTGGTGGCAAAACATGGATACGGAGCACCCAGAATCACAGGAATGGAAGATTCATTGCTCACTCTCTCTGAAGTCATTAGACAAGAACAGACGAAACTTCCATTCCCAAAGCTCTGGCCGAACTTGTGGCATTCAGTTCAAACACGCTATCTCCTTTCCCTGGAACTCTATACTAATTCTCTTTGAATGGCATCTGTGTCCCGATCTTCAGCCACCAGCTTAACTGCACCTCTTCAGTGAGATCTCCTGATACTCCTCACTGGGGTTACTCTTGTTGTTATCAATCATGGACCCCCTCTCTATTGCTTCTACAGCTTTCATCTCTTGGTACAGCTGTGCTAACTGGTTTGCACTCAGTCCTGCCCGCCCCCCCCCCCAACGTGGGAGCTTCAGCAGCAATAATAACAGCGATGATGCCTGGATAGATGACACCACATACTTTCTGTCTCTTCTTTTCCTTATGTCTGCCCTTTGGGATTGTGATGAGAATGAATGCATGAATGTATGGCAAATTGTTTAGTGTCATACCAGCCACATACATTCAGTAAATGGTAACATAAAAGTGACATTTAATGCCTGTCAATGTAACAACTTGAACATTTGTTGAGAGGGGAAAGGGCACTGGGGGAGGGGCAGAGGGAGGCAAAGAAGGGAAAGAAAAAAGTTTGATAGTAAAAAGGAAAAAATGAACCAAATCGTGTGTGTGTGTGTGTGTGTGTGTGTGTGTGTGTGTGTGAAAAAATAGGAACTAAAATGTCTTGTACAGGTACAAATTCTCAGCGATGAACGAGATTATAATGTATACCTACAATGTATCAGTAAACTCAATAAATAAAAAAGTTCAAATTTTGTGTTATATACTTTAGCATAGGTTTATATTTAACCTTTAGCCATAAAAGGAGTGTTTTCTGCTGTTTATTTAAAAATGAAGAGATTGAGAACCAAGAGTTGCATGAATGAGAACTCACATCCATCTTATTCCACATTGACTTAGATGAGACAGATGCCTGGAAAAATGAATACAAGAGGAGTAATGACTATGAAAAAAAGTTACAATTTGAAAAGTATTTATTATTCTTTTCAAATGTAAATTTTTGTGGACCAATAGGAAAGGAGTTGTAGGAGGTAAACAGATCAGTACAAACTGGTTGCATAGGGCCATAATTATGAAAAGAGGTCAGAATTTAAAACACACATGGAGCTGCAGGGAGAGAGAGAGTGGGTATTTTGTTTATGTACTGAGTGACAAAAAAATACAGGTTAAGAGAGGCAGAATTGGTAGAATACAGTACCAGAGGATGAGAAGATGGTACAGTGATGCCCTCTCCTTTTATTTTGAGGGGATATGTTCCAAGACCGCCAAAAGATGACTGAAACCATGGATGACAAGAAATATGTACATATTTCCCTATACCTATCTGCTATAAGGTTTAATTTACATATTAGTTGTGGTAGATCATTAATAATAAAAAATAGAATAATTATAATAATATCCCACGATAAAGTAATGAGGATGTTTTCTCTGTTTTTGTAAAAATGTATTCTTGTACTGTTTCCCATTTCTTGTGCTTAATGCAATAACATGTAGAGAGAAAGTGGGGTAAATGAGGGAAGCATTGCCCCACAATGTTAGGCTACTAAGTAAGGGTAACTTAAACAGAAGCCCTGTGATGCTGCAATGGTCCATCTGATAACAGACAGCTACCAAGGAACTACAGACAGGTAGTACATACAGGGTGGACCCACTGAACAAAGGAATGATGCATTTTCCAAGTAGAATGTGGCAAAATTTCATTATGCTATTCAGCACAATGCAGTAGCCATAAAGAATGATAAATTTGTGTCATTTATACTCAGATGGATGTACCTTGAGGACATACTCATAAGTGAAATATATAGCAGAGAGATGTGTAAGTACCGTATCTTTTCTCTAGTATGAATGCCAAAATGTATGAAAGGTAATGTGAGATAGGAAGAAAATGTGCAGAAGGAAAAGGGAAATGGTGGGTATGGGAAAATAGAGAAGGGAAAGAAAAAATTTGATAGTAAAAAAAGGAAACAAACCTTAGGGGGGATTGTAGGGAGGAAAGGGGAAAATGAGAATCAAGATGTATCATGTACAGGTACAAATTCTCCATGCTGAATGTGATCATAATGTATGTATAAAATGCACCAACAACACAGAGAAATCATTTATTTCAGGAACTTTTCATTTAATGTTTTAGAGTGTTTTTGACTGGTGGTGATCAAAGCTACAGAGAGCAAAACCACTGATAAGAAGGTGCTAATATAATGATTCTATGCAGAGAAATTGGTATTGCATCATAGGACCAGGAACATTTCTCCTGAGAGAGCAGGATAAAGTATAGAATTAATTATTTTTAGAGTGAATGTTTGCTGAGTACTCAATGAGTATTTCAGGACTAGGTCTCAATTTGTGCATTTCTAGCATATTATTGGTCTTCTCTGGGGCAAAAACAGCTTGAGTGTTGGAAGAGTAATTGATGTTTAGCCTGACCTAAGATTGGACAGTTGTTGCTGAAAGCTAAAGGAACTGGATTGATGATGCTACTAAGATTGTAAATAAATTGGTTAACCCTGAGATGTAGACAGGATAAATATACACATGAAAGTTGGAAAAGACATTGTTTAGAGGCAAAGAAAGTGAAGCCAAACAATTGGAAAACAATCTAATCATAGCAGGTTATGGTACCTAGAAAAATAAAACACCCAAGTTAATCATTTAGGAAAATATGAAAATAAGTAACAAGACCGAGGGGAGGTTGTTGACATTAGATTAGGATGGTGATCTCAAAATAATACAAGGAAGGATTACCCAGAGAAACCAGATTTAAAGTCAAGATCTCCTTTGTACATACGCATAAGTGCTCTGCATGTAAATTCTTATTCCTTAGTGAAGAGGATATGCAGTGGCTCTGGGATGTGCCCAAATGTGCACTGGAATCCCACAAAGGAGCCTGTCTGCCTCTCCTCGGTTGACGGTTTAATAATGTTAAATAACTATAAAGAAGCCCTTTGTCTTTATCTCTGACACTGGTTGGCATTCTCTTAAAGCAATCCACAATTTCTGCCAAAATATGTTGAGGAAATATGAGCTGCTGCAGCGTGTGACCCCTTTAGATAACCACAAACCAAATCAGGAGATACAGTTCAACTGAGTAATAAAACATAATCAGATTGGCAGGCAGCATTAGACAGGGCCACATTCATACAGATCTTCCTTTAACCCAGTTTAACAAGTTGCTGTCTAGAAGTTATTTATTCCACCTGTCAACATTCCTATTGTGGAAAAGACAGCCATCAAATCTCTTTTAGATCCTAATTCTATTCTTTCCTCTTCTGCCGCAGGTAGTGGAAAGCCTCATATAAGCAATGTTCTTTTAGTCAGTTAAGTGATTTGTTTGACATTGATCATCTGCTTGGAAGAATAACCATCAGTTTTAAAAGATAAATGTAATACCCCTACCATTAACCCTGTAGTACATTTAAAATAAATATGTGCAACTAGAACTACACTGAAGTCTTATGAGGCCAGGATGAGGAGATAGCTGCCCATTCAGCAGCAATCTGCCTTCTCATTCCTACCTGCATAATAAAACTCGAGTCTTAGCTGGAGTATCAGCACGTGGAATAGTCAGACTGAATTCAAGATTTCACTTTCAGTCTCATTCATAGCAGGGATTTGGGGTCAAAAGGCCAAATAAGGACAGTAGTTGGGGAGAGATGACTGGTGGTCTGAATTCTTATACTACTGAACAGAAAGAGGAAAAGAAACTACTAAATGGATTTATAGATTTTATTCCCTGAGCTGATAACAGTATGGACATATACAGTTGGGTTCTCAGACCCAAACTCTAAGCACTGTGTTCTCCATGTACATCTCTTCTAGGACTGCACCCAGAACATCAAAGTAAACATGTTGCTCAGTTTTCAGTTCCAGAACAGAGACACTGGAATAATCATGTTACTGAAATTAAAAATAATTTTAAAGAGGTACTTTTGAAAATTTCTAAATTGTTTTTTAAAAAAAGGAAAGAACACTATTTCCATCATTTGTGCTGTAACAAAAAGAACATATTAGGAAAACCTAAACAGAAAGATCTTTAAAGCTGTGGATGCACAAAAACCTAAACTAAAATTCCAGAGTGGGACAAATGTTCCACTGGCCATCAGGGACAAGGAACTGTGTCCATTACCAGGACATTTGCAAAAACTCAGGATATGAGGAGAGAACAGTGTCTGCTGTTTGCAGAAAAAAAAACAAAAACTAAGAGTAAGGACAAACAGCTACCCAGAGAATGACATAGGAGACTGGCATGGGGCTAATTTTACTAACATCAATTCTCTCTTAACTAATGAAGAAGTCAGGAGGCAGAAAGAAACAGACATAATTTTGCTGTTTTTTGACCCAGAAGTCCTGTTGGAGGGAGAAAGTTGATCCTATTCTTATATATTTGAGATAAGAAGTAAACTGAAGTAACCTGAATGACAAAGCTCAACATACTAGCTCAAAGAGACAGTTGATCCTCTTTTCTGGGAACTAAATAATAATAGTTTAGCACTTACTGAGATTTTAAAAATGAAAAGTATTCAGCATACAACAAAAATTATGTGACATGCAAACAAGAAGAATAAATGATCCATTAATCAAAAAATCAGGGAAAGTAAGAGCAAACCTGTGGCTGATTAAGAATGAAGAGAATTAGCCTAATTATACTGATAATACACTATAAACTTTAGAAGAAAAACTGAAAAGAATGGGTGAAGGTCTTAGCTATTACAATAAAGATATGGAAACTTATTTTTTAAAATCAAAAGGTAACTGAAAAGTACAATATAAGAGAGATGGACTCATTAGATGAGATAAGAAGACATTAGAAATAGAATTTTCGAACAGTAAAAAAACAAAAACAAAAACAAAAAACCCCAAAGACAAAAAACAAAAACACTGGGGCTGGGGATTTAGCTCAATGGTTGTGGCACTTGCCCAGCAAGCACAAAGTCCCAAGTTTGATCCCTCGTGCCACATATCACAGTGCTGGGTGTAATGACTCACACCTGTAATCCCAGCACCTGAGAGGCACAGGCCAAAGGATTTCTGTGAGTTTGAGGCTAGCCTGGGCTACATAGTGAGACCCTGTCTAAAAAAACATTAAACACACACACACACACACACACACACACACACCATTACCTGAAGCTGAGAGAGAATATAATGAATAATACATCTAAGCTATCAGAGATCTTTGTAAGAATTTTAAATAATTTTACATATGTGCAACTTCAGTTCAAGAAAAAATAGCACACAGAATAAATAGGGCAAAAGCAAAATTAGAAAATAGGTCCCCTCCCTTTTAAAGAGAGGTGCTATCACATACTTCTCTGTTTTGAGGAATTTAAAATATAATAAATTTCCTCTGTGACTTGGAACCTAGCCCTCCACTTTCTAAAGATTTAGATGAAATTATAATGCAAAAGAACTACTTCTTTCCAAGATCCTAGTTTACTGTAAATACTATGTAAAGGAACCAGGCTAAGGACCATGCATTCCAAGTGGTCATGTTTTATTAATATCATAGAGACATCTGTGATAGGGATCCACAAGTAAGCAATTTCTGTACCCTGATTATTTATAAATAATTCTAAGTTGAGAGGCCAGCTGGCAACCCACTCCAGTTGAGTCCCCTCAACAGAATCCAAGATATACTCTCTTCTCCTTATTTCCAATAAAACTTTCCTAACCTGAAAAAAGTTAGTAGTCCAGAATTTTCCAAGATTGATGAAGGTAATTAATGAAAGCCAGACAGTCAGTAATAATAAATAGAATAAGCACAATAGTAACATAAGTAGGCGTATCATAATCCAACATATAAGAACTTGTCAGGCAGCAACACTAAATTCAGAGAACAATAAAATGGACAGCAGACTTCTTATAATACCAATAGAAGCCAGAAGAGAATAGATTATCTTTCAGTCACTGGAAAGAAGAGAAAAATAATCTATCAAATCAGAATTATATGTATAAAAACCACTTTTCAAAAATTAAAACAACACTATACAGTTTTTATCATTTTGCCTTTGTTTTGTTTTGTATAGCTTCAAGTTGGGGACTGTGATACCCCCAACCATGTCTCTGTTTCTTAGAACTGCTTTTGCCATTTTAGACCTCTTGTGGTTCTGGATGAATTTTTGGATTATTTTCTCTAGATCTGTGAAATATCCTGTTGGAATTTCAATCAGTATTGCATTAAATCTATATAATAGTTGTGGGAGTATAGCTATTTTGACAATATTAGTTCTTCCTATCCAGGAACAAGGAATGCCTTTCCATTTTCTGATATCCTTTTCAATCTCCTTTTTCAGAGTGTTTTAGTTTTCAGAGTAGACGTCTTGCACCTCCTTTGTCAGACTGATTCCTAGATTTTTTTTTTGATGATACTGGGAAAGAAATTGACTTCTCAATTTCTCTCTCAATGAGTCTGTAGTTTGTGTATGAAAAGGCTATTGACTTTTGAGCATTGATCTTATATCCAGCCAAAATGTTAAATTTGCCAATTAAGTCTAACAGTATCATGTTATTACCAAATAATGACAATTTAACTTCTTCCTTTCCTATCTTTATTCCTTTTATTTATTGCTCTTCTCTAATTGCTGAGGCTAATGGTTCCAGCACTATATTGAACAGGAGTGGTGATAGTGGACATCCTTGTCTTGTTCCTGATCTTAGTGTGAAAGGTTTCATTTTTTGACCATTTAGAATAATACTGGTTGTTGGTTTCTCATAAAGTGCTTTTATTTTTTTAATTGAATTCTTTATTGGTACAATTTATATACATCTCAAAATCACATATAACATTGGGAAATTTGTACCAGTATATGCCACAAGTTAATTCTCATTCTTACCCATATCCTAGTTGAGATAATGACCATCTATTTCAATTTTCTGTAGGGTTTTGATCATGTTCAGACAGCAACATATGTGCACTCATGTTCATAGTAGCTCAGTTTGTAATAGCTAAATCTTGGAAACAACCCAAATTCCCATCAACTGTAACTGGATAAAGAAGATGTGATTTTTCAATAAAAGGAGTATTATTCTGAAAGAAAATAAAAGAGCATATATATACAGGGGGTGGGGAGGTGTGGGTGGGTAGGGATATGGGTAAAAATGAGAATTAACTTGTGTCATATATTGGTACAAATTCCCCAAAGTTATGTGAGATTTTGAAATGTATATAAATTATACCAATAAAGAATTTTTAAAAGGAGTATTACTCTGCCATAAAGAATGATAAGTTTGGGCCGGAGGGTTGCTCAGTGGTTCCGGCGCCTGCCTCACAAGCGCAAGGTCCTGAGTTCGATCCCTGGTAACCACATAGAATGCTGGGTGTGGAGACACGCCCACCAACAATCAACACCGCATACCACAATGCCGGACGTGGTGGCTCACGCCTGTCATCCCAGCACTCGGGAGGCAGAGACAGGAGGATTGTTGAGTTCACGGTGGCTTGCCTGGGAACTACAAAAAAGCGAGACCCTGTCTCAAAAGCAAAAAAAAAAAAAAAAGAATGATAAGTTTGAGTCACTTATATTCAAATGGATGTACCTTCAGGACATACTCATAAGTTAAATAAATACATCACAGATCTGTAAATATTATATCTTTTCTCTGTATGAGAAACTTAAGATGTAAATGTGTTCTAGAATATATGGCAGCTATTGTGAAATAGAAAATATTCAGAGGGAAATAGGGTATAGGGCTAACCAACAAGGGGAAGAAAAAAATATGATGGTAATTTTAAAAAGAGAAACAAAGATTTATGTATATGGGGGCAGGGGTTGTAGGGGGGGTGGGGAATGGGAAAACGAGAATCAAATTGTGTCATATGCTGGTACAAATTCTCAATTATGTGTGATCACAATGTATATATCTGATGTACCAATAAAGATTCAAATTAAAAAAAACAAATATTTTAGAGTCAAAAATATTTTAGAGTCAAAAAAGAAAACAAAGCTGAGATATTTCACCACATAGGATGCTACTACATAAAATACTAATAAATATTGGACAACATGGACAATGAACAGAAGAAAAAAGAAATGAGTGAACACAAAAGATCTTTTATTTTCTAATTTTAAAATGTTAATCGACAAATATACTACTAACATAGAGTTTTACTTATAAGCAGATATAAAATATAGGTTAACAGCATTGTAAGGTTTAATGGGAGGTGGTGGGAAATAGAGAACTGTAATATCACTGCATTGCCTAGTTGTATTCCAGTAATTAAAATACTGACAAAATAAACACACATGCTGCAATCTCTAATCACTAAAATTCAAAGATAAACCCTCAAGGAAGGAAATTGAGTGAAAACTATAAGAGATACTCTGTTTTTCAATCCTAGTATTGTTTTCCTTATTTATCCTTTTTGAGTTTCCCTGGGGTTTTCCATTTGTGAGTTATTTTTCCCAAGTTTTAGAATTTTTAAAATAATTACATCTTCTAATGCAGCTTCTGTCTCATTTTTTATCACACTCTAATATTCCACTTACATGTATTTTAAAACTGTTTTGTTTGTTCTTTTTCTCAAGTTTTAGAAATTTTCTGTTAAACTCTTTTCAGGTGTACTCATCCTATCTCCTGGTCTTCTTAGTGAAACTTAGCTCCATCCTGATCTACTCCCTTTCTTCAGCTCCAGCAGGCCTTAGCTTCTGACTGAGATTGTGGCCAGACTCATTTCTTTAGCTCTCAGAAACTGTGGAAGAATTGCTTATTTTCTTCAAAGAATTTAGGCTCAGGTCTTTAGTTCTTTCCTCCTGCAGCTTCAGAATATGGCAAATTTCTAAGGAAAAACTGTCCACGAGTATATATCAAGCTTTGTATCCCTAATAAAGCCTTACTTCTTATAATTTGCTATTTGCACATTTCTTTGCCCTTCTCAGTGTATTGAACAGCTCCATTTCTGTTGCTATAACAGAATACTTGAAAGTAGATAATTTATGAAGGAAAAATATTTTCACTCACAGCTCTGGATGCTGGAAATAATATGGTTACAAATTGGTGCTTCTTCAATTCATGGCAGAGAGCAGAAAGCCAAATGTGTGCATGCAGAAAAGGCAAGACACAAGGAACAAACTCAGTTTATCATAAACCCTCTACTGTGCAGTAACAAGAGCAATAACTCAATCAGGTAAGAAAGTCATTAGCCCTATTAACCCATTTAAGAGAACTCTTCCCACATGACCCAATACTTCCCTCTAGCTCACACTCCCAATCATACTGGAGAAAAGACTCAGCATGAGTTTTTGGTGGAGATAAACCATATTCAAACTTCAGTTTGAAATTAGTGTAACTTCATTCTCACATCTCCTTATGTATCACCAAAATGTGATTATTTCCTCTCCCTGGGTATTTGCATGCAGTTCAATGGCTTCACATCACTTTAGAAAAAAAAGCAAGGAGAATTTTTAATAGAACACTCTTATATGAAAGAATCTTTTCTACAGGTTAGTTAGCACCCCACATCCTAATGCTCTGAATTTGTAAATTAAACCAAGTCTTAAAAAAAAATGCTGGGTTTGGTGGCTCACACCTGTAATCCCAGCACTTGGGAGGCAAAGGCAGAATTGCTGAGATTGAGGCTTGCCTAGGCTACACAGTGAGCTCAGGCCAGCCTGAACTACAAAGCGAGACCCTGCCTCAAAAAACAACAAACAAACAAACAAACAACAAAAAACCAGGTCTAAGAATAGGCTAAACTAAGGTCATGATAAGTTTTAATTAGATTATTTTTATGTTACACACATACTTGCTTTCACATGCATTTTTTTACTGATTTTTATCCCTACAAACCTTGTGCTTTTTTTTTTTAACCTATAACTAGAGATACATACACCTTGGAAAATTCTCAGAAACATGGCTATACCTTTTCTGTTGCCTATTGAACTATCCATAGTTTCTTCCTTTAGGCTCTACCTCTAGGCGGAACTGTTCCAAAGATATCCTATACCATTCAATCTGCAATCCCTTCTACCAGAATGCATGGCCCAGAAAGAGAGGTTTAGAGACCTGCTCTTAAATTCTTGCACCAAGGTATTCCACAGGGGCATTCTAAGGTATGTGGAAGAAAACAGAGGGCTCAAGCAATAAGTGAGTCACAGTTGCAATTCTGGGATAAACCCTACTTGATTATATTGGATTATTATATAATATAGTTGGATTCCAGCTTCTGGTGCTATTTAGGATTTTTGCAGCCACTTTCATAAATGAGATTAGCATGGTTTCTTTTCTGTGCTTGGTTGGGTTATGAATAGCTCCATCATCTTCTTTGCATTCTGTTTCTTAAAACTACAAGTTTAATTTGAATAAAATCATTCATTATACTGTCTAGGAGAACTATTTTAGAGGAGGACATTCTCTGACAAATTTTAAATTTTATTCAAATTTTTTGTCTTGAATAAATTTTTGGTCATCTTATTTTTTTCTAAAAAATAGTCTATCAAGATCTTGGAATACATGAAACACTCATGAATATTATTTTAATTCTGTCTATACTTGTTCTAATAGTCTGTTTCCATTACCTTGATTTAGATTTGCTATAGGTGTAACATGTTAAGATGAAACCTCTACATCTATATATCAGAATGACTATATTTTCTTTTTCCTTTTTCTGAGACAGGGTCTTACTTTGTAGTTCGGGCTGGCCCCGAGCTTACTATATAGCCCAGGCAAGCCTCAAATTCAGCAATCCTCCAGCCTCTTCCTCCTGAGTGCTGAGATTATGGGCGTGATCCACCATACCTTTTATCGTGGTATGTGGTTCCTGGGGATTAAACTCAGGACCTTGTGCTTGCTAAGCAGGCTCTGGAACCACTGAGCTAAATCTCCAGCCCAGAATGACTGTAAACACAAACACTTCTTTTCACTTATCACCAAAGTTTATTTCCTGTCACTGTGTATCATTATTTAAATTAGTGGCTCCTCAGTTTTAGGAAAGACTAGTTTTCATGGTATGTCCTGTGTAAATCCATTGTGAATTACAAAAAATTTTAAGTGAACATTCTGTGAGTGGAGCTTTCAGGTATTTCCATTTTTAAATATAACATACAATGAACAAATGTATTCAGCAGTCATTTGGGGTTTTTTTTGCAACTACTTCTCTGGAATAGAATTCAAAAGGTAGGGATGCTATTTCCAATGATAAATGCATGTGAATGTTTTCTAGATACTGTAAATTCTGAACGATAGGGGATTGTACCAATTTGGATTTATATTCTTGGCATCAATTCATAAGGGTATTTATTACCCACCAGCTTGACTAAGTAATACTTTGCCAAATCTTCACTAATATGGTTGTATATTCTCTATACAACACTTTTGCCAGATAGATGTAGTAAGAATATCATTTCCCAATCCATAACTCTACAATTTACTTTCTTAATTTGCCTTTGATGAGCAGAGGTTTTGATTGCTGCTAATTCTATCAACTATCAATTTGTAAGTTTATCCTTTTCTGGCTCATACTTTTTGTATAGAACAAAAAAATCTTTGTCTATGGGTAGATATTAAACTTTCCTCAAATTTGAGGAGAAAGTATTCAGTACTTCACAAATGAATTTTAATTCTTTTCAATTTTGGATTGATAAATTGACATGATCATAGTTTTCTTCTTTTGATAACTCATAGGGTTAAACTACTATTTTAAAATACTAAAATTGTTATACATTTCTATGTTAAAGCCCACAAATGGTGTATTATTCTTTTTATGCAGTGCTACATTTGATTTTGTTATTGATTTTTTGCATTTGTTTATAGGGATATTACTTTTCTTTCAGTATTATATTCATTTATTTGTTTTGCTTCTGGTTTAAATTTAGGCATTGCTTGTACCTTAAAATGATTTAGCTCTTACTTGCTTATATAATTGCTGGAAGAAGTGTATGGAACTTATGTAACATTTTCCTTAAATATTTGGTAGAATTCATAAGTGAACCAATGAACAGTATGGGCTTGGAGATCTTTTAGAAAATCTCTTTGTTGTTTGGTTGGTTTTGATCTATTAACTTGATTCTAAAGCTATTCAAGTTATCTCTTTTATCTTCAATGAGTTTGTTTCTGATTTTTAAGGAATTTGTTTTAATCTAATTTGTCAAATTTGTATATATAAAGTTATTTGAGTTATTCTATTATTATCTTTTTGCTGGTGAAACAGTAATGATATGCCCTTTCACTCTTGATGTTATTTATTTCTATTTGTATCTCTCTCTCTGTCAGTCTTGCTAAGTGTTTATTAATTATATTGACTTTTCTAGAATAATTAGATTTCTCTTGAATTTTTCTCTTTTGTTTCCTTGTTTCAAATTCATTGATCCCTATTCTGTTTTTTATTTGCCTCATTCTGCTTGCTTTGTACTTATTTTCACTTTGCTTTTTAAAATTAAGATTGAAAATGAGAATTTTTAAATTTTATTTTAATATAATACAAGTAGACATTAATAAAATATAAAAACAATTCTATGAAAAATAAAATTCCTAAACTTTAGGAAGTTTAAACAATGGTAAATACACTATTATGATTTTAAAGAACATATTTTCAATTATTAATCTATCCTTCAGCCTATCTCCTAAGAAAACAATACCTTCTTTGCATAAAACATTTCAATTATTATTAGATTATCTGACAGTATTATTTTCGAACAATTTCTCTTCCTATTTCACATCATTATACATTTGGGATCTCGTTTACACTTATTTTCTCATACAGAGAGAAAATACAATATTTACATATTTCCTTGATTTATTTCGCTTAAGAGTATGGTTACAGGGTTCATTCCTGTACTGAGAAAGGGCTCAAATATATCATTTTTTAGGGCTTAGTAGTTCATAGATATATGACTACAACGATTTTTATTCATTCATCATTTCATAGGAATTTGGGTTATTGCCAAGATTTAGCTATTACAAACTTTACTGCTAT
Source organism: Thryonomys swinderianus (assembly GCA_004025085.1). NCBI lineage: Eukaryota > Metazoa > Chordata > Mammalia > Rodentia > Thryonomyidae > Thryonomys > Thryonomys swinderianus. The sequence goes on from PVIC010001080.1 coordinate 70,781, forward strand.
AATTATGGATACACATATATTGCTATAGTATCATGCTTTTCATTTTTTTGGGAAGACACCCAGAAGGGAAAGAGATGAGTCAAATGCAACTTCTATTCCAATGATCTGAGAAATCCCTACTGATTTCCACAGTGGTTGTACAAGTTTACACTGCCAAAAGCAGTGGAGAATGGTTCCTTTTCTTCCTCATAACCCCACCAGCATTTGTTATCAGTTGATTTCTTGGTAACAGCCATTCTTTCTGAGTGAGAAGAAATCTCAGTATTGTTTTAATTTGCATCTCTCCAAGAACCAGTGATGTTGAACACTCAGATATTTATCTGTCACTTGTACTTCTTCATCTAAGAAGTGTCTATTCATCAAGATGCCCATTTTTGGATTGGGTTTTTAAATTTGGGGAGTTTAATTTTTTCCAATTCTTTATTTATAGATATTAGTCCTTTGTCTAAGTAACAACTGTTGCCTTGCAAAATTTTTTAATAAGATCCCAGTTGTTGATTCTCTATAATATTTCCTGTACTACTGAGGTTTTATTCATGAAGTCCGCATATACCTATGCACTCAAGAGTTCTATCTATTCTCTTTTCCAGAAGATGTAGTGTTTCCATTTTAACATTTAGATCTTTGATTCATTTTGATTTCAGTTTCATGCATTGTGAGACACATACATCTAGTTTTAGTCTTTGGCTTGAAGAAAGCCAATTTTTCCAGCACCAACTAGTAAAGAGATCATCTTTCTTACAGTGAAGCTGTTTGACCCCTTTGTCAAAGATAAGGTGCCCTAGGGTTTTGCAGTTATTTCTGCATCTGTTAATTTGTTTCACTGATTCTGTTTTTTTTTTTTTCCAGGACTATGCTGCTTTCTCACATTAGCTTTATAGTGTAATTTCAAGTCAGGGATTATGATGCCCTCTGTCATGTTTGTTGCCCAGAACTGCTTTTCTACTCTAGTTTTCTGTTGGTTCCAAATGAATTTGAGGACTGTTTTCTCTAATTCTGTGAAATATGATAATGGCATTTTGATTAGTATTGCATTAAATCTGTATAACAATTTTGGAAGTATATGCATTTCCACTACATTGGTTTTTCTACCCAGGAACAAGGGGTAGAGTTCCACTTCCTGATATCTTCTTGTATCTCCTATTTCAGTGTACTATAATTTTCAATGTAAAGATCTTTTATTTCCTTTGTTAGATTGATGTCTAAGTATTTCATTTTTTACAAGTATGTGACACGATTTCTCATTTTTTCCTATTCCTCTACCCACATAACCCTAAATATATAAGCTTTGTCTCCCTTTTTTTAATTACCTTCACATTTTTCTTTACCCCTTATTATTCACCCCTCCACATTTCCCTTTGAATATTTTCTATTTCATAATTTCCATCATACATTCTAGAACTTATTAACATCTTCAGTTTCTCAAAGCAGAGAACAGATATGATATTTACACATCTGTGACCTATTTATTTCACTTTATGAGTATGTCCTGAAGGTACGTCCATTTGAGTATAAATGACTCAAACTTATCATACTTTAAGGCAGAACAATACTCCATTTTATACAAGAACCACATCTTCTTTATTCACTCTCCAGCTGATGGGAATTTGGGTTGTTTCCAAGATTTAGCTATCATAAACTGAGCTAGTATGAACATGGATGCACACATGTCACTATATGATTCTTTTTATTCTTTTGTGTATATTCCTGGCAGGACAATAGCAGAGTCAAATGAGACCTGTAATGCTAATTGTTTTAGGAATCTCCACGATGACTTCCATAGAGGTTGTACCAGTCTATATTTCCACCAGTAGTGAAGAAATGTTCCTTTTACTAAGCAGCCACACCAGGATTTGTTGCTGGCTAATTTCGAGATAGCAGCCATTTTTTGTGTGTGTGTGGAGCGAGATGAAATCTTAAGTGTTGTTTTCATCTGCATCTCTTGAATGATCAGTGATATTGAGCATTTCTTCATATGCTTCTTGACAGGTTTTACTTCTTTCTCTGAAAAGTGTCTGTTCATTACAGCTGCCCATTTTTGAACTGGGTCTATAAATTTGGGGAGACAATTTTTTTAAGCTCTTTATACATTCTAGATAGTAGGCCTTTATAAGAGACAGCTGGTAAAGATTCTTTCCCAATTTGTTAGTTGTCTTTTCACTCTGCTGATGGTTTCCTTTGCTGTGCAGAATCTTTTTAATAAAAAGAGATCCCATCTGTTGATTTCTTTTGCTAGATCTTGTGCTAGGAGTTTTGTTCATAAACCCTTTCCCTAAGCCAAGAGCTCTACTTAACCTGTTTTGCAGGAGGTTTACTGTTTTTGTTTTAACATTTTTTTTTTTTTGAGACAGGGTCTCGTTTTGTAGTTCGGGCTGGCTCTGAGCTCACTATGTAGCCTAGGCAAGCTTCGAACTCAGCAGTCCTCCTGTCTCTGCCTCCCGAGTGCTGGGATTACAGGCGTGAGCCACCACGCCCGGCTTTGTTTTAACATTTAAGTCTCTAATCCACCTTAATTTTATTTTTGTACACAGTGACAGAGATAGTTCTATCTTTACGTTTTGGCAAGTTAAGTCCAGTTTTTTCCCGCACCATTTGTTAAAAAGTCTATATTTCTTCTAATGAGGATATTTGGCTCCTTTGTCAAAGTTGAGGCAGCTAATTATACCTGGATTTGTTTCTCGATCTTCTAATCTATTCCACTGATCCTCAGGTCTGTTACTTTGCCAGTACCATGCAGGTATTTTTTTTTTTTTTATCACAGTGGCTTTATAGTACAGTTTCAAGTTGGTGATCTTAATACCCTGCACTGTGTCCTTGTTGCTTAGAACTGCTTTCCTATTCTAGGTCTTTTGTGATTCCAGATGATTTTATGGATAATTTTCTCTAAATTTGTGAAGTATGGTGTTGGGATTTCAATCAGAATTGCATTGTATTTATATAGTCGTTGTGGGAGTATAGCCATTTTGATGATGTTGGTTCTTCCTACCCAAGAACAAGGGATGTCTTTCCATTTTCTCATAACTTCTCCTGTCTCCAAAATTCCACCTATGGTTTTCTGTCATTTCTCCATGATTTAATTTATTTATATCATAATTTATGTAATTTTAGAGTTCTCAAATACCAGGAAATGTAATATTTAGCTTTCTAAGTTTGGCAAATTTCGCTTTCCTAAAATGACATGATTCATGATTTCATTCACTCTTATGCCTGAATAATATTCCATTTGGTATATATATAGATGAATATATATATTTCCTTTATCTATTCATCTGGAGATGGGCATCTAGGTTATTTTCACAGATTAGCTATTGTGACCCATGTTGCTACAAACATGGATATGTATTACTATAGTAAGCACTTTTTAATTTCTTCAGAAGATTGCTGATAAGTGTTATAGCTATGTCAAATGGCATTGCTAGGATTAGTTTTTAAGGAATGTCCATGCTTATTTCAATACCTTTTCTGTTAGTATACATTCCCACAATGTAAGAGGACTCCTTCTTTGCAAATCATTGCCAGTATTCCTTTTTTCAATTTTGTATTCTTGTTCATAGCCATTTTAAAGCGTGAGATGAAATCTACATGGAGTTTCACTTTATAAATCTCTGCAGGATAGAGGTGTTGAAAATGTTTTCCATGTATTTTTTGGCCATTTGAATTTCATGGAGAAGTATTTATTTGGCTCACTTCCCATTTTTTAAAAAAGTGGATTCATTGTCTAATGGAGTTTAATATTTTGTAGTTCTTTAAATATTCTAGATGTTAAATCTTTGGTCAGAAAATTAGCTAGTGATGATTGCATCCAATTCAGCGGGTAATCTTTTCATTCAGTTGTTTCCTTTGCCATGTGGAAGCCCTTTAAATTGATGTAATCCCATCTGTTGATTCTCAATAATTTTTTCCTCTGCTTCTGGAATCTTACATGGAAAGTATTTGCTTGTGCCAATAGCTTCAGATATTTCCCCTATGTTGTCTTCCAGAAGTTTAAAAGTTTATTTCTGTATCTAAGTCCTTGGTCAATTCTGATTTGATTGTAGTACAGGGTAAGAGATAGTGATGTAGTTTCAATCAAAATTAAATAGTATATCCTTTATTTACTGAATGAGTCAGACTTTTAGAAACAAAATCCAACATAAGAGCTTATAAATTCCACGTTCACAGAACTTAAATATCAAAGATGTTTCAGACAAATGCAAACAAAAACAGCATAATTGCCAATACAAAATTCAAGTGTAAAATTTAAGAAAAATTAAATAACTAAAGTCAATTGGTATCAAAGAATAAAATAAAAAGGTATATAATTAGGTGGCTTTCTACATATAAAGTAATCACAAAGTATAGAAAGCAAAAATATAGGATCACAGTGGCACAATGAAAGCATCATGAATATCCCCAAGATATGTTGAATACATAGACTGTATTTGGACAGTATCCTGTTGAATTATGAAATTGTGTTTGTTGTCTTTCACCAGTATTTCATAGATATCAATTATTTTATCCCTTTTATTGAATTCAGTAAATTTAATTTTTTCCTTTCCTTGTCAGATGATTTATTAATATAGAGAAACAGAAATTATTTTATGTTGATTTTTCTGTTTTATAAATTACTGAGTCTATTTGTTACTTTGAATAGTTTCTTTTGTGTGTGTGGGATTTTTAGGGTTTTTTTATATTATGGCATCATTTCATCTGCAAACAGAGATGATTTTTATTTTTTTCCAATTTAAATGTCATTGCTTTCTCTTCTCTAATTGTGCTGGCAGGGATCTCCAGAACTATGTTGAATAGAAATGGTGGGAGTGGACTCTTCCCTTGCTCTTAGTCTTACAGAAAAAGTCTTCAGTTCACTGTTGAGTCAATATTAGCCATGGGCTTTTCAAGTGTGACTTTTATTATAGTAAATAATTTCCTCATATTCCTACCTTGTTGAGTGTTTCTATCATGAAAGTATAGTGATTCTGTTTAGTACTTTTACTGCCTTATTGGGATGATTGTATGATTTTAATCCTTCCTTCTGTTAATGTTGTCTATCTCACTAAATGTTTTTCTGTGTGAGGAACAAATTTCACATGGTTTGAATGAAGTGCTGTATTTGGTTCACTAGTATTTTATTCGGGAGTCTTGTGTCCACGATTATTTGATATATTGGCTCATAGCATGTTTTTTCTCATAATATATTTGTCTATCTTGGGTAACAGTAGTCTCAAACCATTCAGTTTTGAAGTGTATTTTCACTTCTTTGTGTAAGAATTTGAAAAAGACTGTCATTGTTCTTAACTTTGGTGGAATTCACCAGTATGAATCTGGACCCCTGTGTGTATGTGTTTAAGAAGCTTGATTACTGGTTTAATTTCTATTAATATTCTTTTCCTCATGACAGAGTCTTGGTAAATTGGGTGATTGAAGAAGTTTAGCCACATTTTCTATGTTTTCCAATTTGTTGACATAGTCATACATAGTTAGCTCTTATAACCCTCTTCATTCCTGTGGTTTATCTTTAATTTCAGTAGGAGTTTTTTGTTTTGGTATTTTTATTGTCTGGCTATTTTTTTACAGATTATTTACTTTTGATATTTGAATGTCAACATGTAAGGCATACAAAATACATGCTCGGGCCGGTGGGTTAGCTCAGTGGTTCCAGTGCCTGCCTCGCAAGCGCAAGGTCCTGAGTTCGATCCCTGGTAACCACATATAATGCTGGGCGTGGAGACACGCCCACCAACAATCAACACCACATACCACAATGCCGGATGTGGTGGCTTACGCCTGTAATCCCAGCACTCGGGAGGCAGAAACAAGAGGATTGCTGAGTTCGCGGCAGCTTGCCTGGGCACCATAGTGACTCAGGGCCAGCCTGAACTACAAAGCAAGACCATCTCAAAAAGCAAAAAAACAAAAACAAAAACAAAAAAAAAAACATGCTCATACTGATCCAGACATTCACATAACATTCCTTCACATTTAGTGAAGTTCTTTATATGTTTATTTATTCAGTTCGAGATTGGTGACCATTTTAAAATCCTGAGCCTTTGGTTTTTGCTCTAATGTTTCCTCCCTTGCTATCAACTAATGATGTATAAAATATTTATATTGTCTACCCTTTCCTAATAATTTATCATCCCCTCCAAGTTATGCTGATTTTAGTGGGAGGCAAAAAGCAAATATGATGTTTTTCTGTGTGTTCAAAGCTAAGGGTGAAAAACAGAATGGCTTTAGAAAATGTAAAATATATGGCCATCATAGAAGGCTTGTGTTAGTGCAAAAGTGGAAAGCATCTGTGGTACTAGCTGCAACCCTTTGTTGAATATTATAAGAGGATGAATTGGACCCATTTGTACATATGTTATCTAAAACAATTATCTCTTTGGGGAAAACAAAGCAAATGTGAATATTTTCTATCTTAGCTTGATAAACATACAACAGAATATGAAGAAGAATAGAACACCTTTCCAATATATTTTGTATTTTCTATCAGAGAGCAGAATTGGGAAGAGAAATTCCTATTGATAGAAGGATTGTAAAATCTTTTTTATACCCAACCATTGCACATTATTTAAAGGAATGCAATTTGGAACACATTCTAAGTGGAGCAGGTTATTAAGATAAATTAGCAAAATATACAATTTATATGCATCATGTGACTATTTCCTCATTAAAATATCCACATATAAGTGTTACTACTTGTGATCCACCAGTGCATATCCATTTAGGAAAGCAAATTTTGCTCATCCTATGGAATAATCATTGCCTAAAATCAACATTGCACTGGCAGTCAAAGATGGAAAATATATCTATTATTCCCAAAAGTACTGGCCTGTAGGTGACACATATCAGTCTCCTTACATTACATTGGTAAGAACTAGACAACAAGTTGTAGATGCAATCAGTAGTGTGGGATAAGCAAGAATATGAACTCTCTATTTGGGGAACAACTTCCATGCAATACCCCTCTCTGTTCAAGGGGAACACTAGGTTCTAGTACATCTGCCACTAATAGAGGAAAATTATAAATGCTAGTCAAAAGTTATCAGCAATTTCCTTCAACACCTTATCTAATAAGGGCTCTGAAAAGATGCAGAGCTGACATAGTAGCTCAATAGCTTAGCTGGGAAACAATCTAGCTTTCTTTGAACGGATGAATGGATAAAATAAACGTGGTCCACAGTCAAATATTAGCCATGAACAGAATGAAATCATTCCATTTAGAAGAAAATGGATGAAATAGAAACTATCATGTTCAATGAAATCAACCAGACACAGAAAGTTAAATGCCACACTGTTTCTTATGTGAGAAACCTAAAATACACAAATTAATTAATAAATAATTAAAATGAGAAATACATGACAGAAACAGGATAGACATCTGGAGACAGGAAAAGGGACAAGTAGGTAAAGAGACAGAGGCTGATGGGATTGAAATTGATTAAGTTATGTATGTGTCAAGTCCCACAAATAAATCCCATCATCATGTAAAATTAGCATCCACTAAGTAAATATAATAAACATTTTATATAAAAATATTAATATTTTCTCTCTTTTTCAGTCTGATGTCAGCTGAGGATGATGAGTAATATATTTCTGGCCAATGCTATGCACCTAAGAAATTCCTGTCTTTTGAAAAAAGTGCTCTTTTGAACTCCTTCCCTTTGCCCTCTCACGCTGGGGATTGATCTAGGCATTCACACACTCAGGGCAAGGCTCTAACTCTCAGCCACACTATTGGCCCTTCTTTTACTCCTTGGATGTTTGACCTTCATTTTTCCAAGAATAGAATACAGAGATTTCAATGATGAAAACAATTGTAATTACCTTGAAATCTTTAAAAAGAGGAGCAGAATGAGTGAAAATATTGGACAGACATCACTGCTGAACAACCACCTTAACTGCCTATCTCTGGGCTTTTGGTTACATGACAAGGTGAAGTTTATCTGCTACGTGTTGGCACTTCAGTTGGTTTCAGCCAGTTACAGTCATTGTCCTATCTGAGCCATTAAATTTTTCTTGGAACAACAGAATGACTATTTTCAAAGTAACCACCCACCCTCAGTTACCTTAAGATTGAAGGTCTTTCCTTAACACCACATCAAATTTCTTTGTGTTCTTTGTCACAAGACCACAAAAATATCAATATATATTAAGAATGCAGCTGTTTCAAGAGAATCCTGGCACAATCTCTATGCAAATTAGCCTTAGAAACTCAAAAACTAAAATGTATAGTACTGATATGAATCACACGAAAAGTATATAAGAATGAAGTAAAAACACTAAAAATACAGGTAGTAATGTGACATATCAGAGGAAAAAATATACTAGAGGAAAGAAAGCAAAATATGTAATTGAATTCCAAAATCAGACTTTTAAAAATATGAGGAAAATGAAAAATTATATGAAATTTAGTAGGTTATTGAGTTTGGAGGCCATAGGCCTAACAGAGTGTCCTTTTTAGAGAGCAGATAACAAAATAATACACTGCCAAGTGAGAAACTAAGAATCAGTTTATGAATATATTACCAAAAGGTATATTTCTTAATTTCCTTCCTCACCTCAAGAGCAGATAGATAGATATACAGGGAGGCAGATAAATGAGTATTACTTTCAGAAATTCCTTAAAATTGAACTGAATGTGACATTTACTTCCAGATATATTTCCTGATAAAATATTTCTAGAAAAAAATCTCCATTTGTCAACAGTATTTTTTCAGAATTTTGCCACTTGTACTGAGGAAATAATTGTCCCCCAATCCTACTTTATTTCTTGTGATGTTGATTTGTTGCTTTTATTCTTGAGTCTCATAATTTAGAGACTGATACTGTGTACAAAAATTTCTTTATTTCTACTTCCTCCCTGAACTTTCTACAATAACATATAAGTAATACATTTATTGCACATATATTTAAAAATCAATACCATCCTTTCTAATAGTTCCTCATTAGGTAGACAAGTCTGCAGTTGGTGCATTAATTTTCTTACATTTTGGAGTGAATCAATGCTGTTTCACTTTTTGTTATGATTATTTATGACCTTCCAAACTACAGACTCTTGAAAATTAAAAACATGCAAACTTGATTTGCTGGAAAACAAGGATTACCATAAAGAATTGCTACATTTTCTGATTTACAAAGTTTTACACATTTTATTTTATTTTTAATATTTACATGAATAATCATCCTTGCTGCCAGTTGGGTTAAAAATATGGCTTCTCTCTCCACATAACTGCTTGTTGAACAATAGGAATAGATGTTGTCACATAATTGGAATTAATGCACAGAAATATCTGTGGCATATGGTGATTTGGAAGGTACTTGGGGAAGCAAGTTCTGAAACAAGTTCACTTGGCAGTAGTTTACGTGCAGTATAGTCATGCTTCATTGGCCAAGATTCAACTGGACAAAAGGAATATTTACAAAAATCTTACAATTTTTGCAAAATTCACAATACCTGTTGGACTATGTGGTTAGTTGTTTTATTTTGTTTTGCTTCTTTAATTGAGATATGTGAAACAAACTGGCCTTCCTGGTAAACTCTGAACTAAGAGGCCAGTCAGAGAAGACATAGGGTGTGATCAACCCACTGAATATGGCTAAATTAGAGAACTCAGTAATTTCACATGATGATTTGCAAAACTGAAATATAGGAGAAAAGATTAAAATTAGGAAACAAGCATTAGATACTTGACAGTGGTTTTCAAGTATTTTAATGGAATGAAAAAATGAGAAAATTTCAACTGGATGGTTAGATACACATGCAGACTTTAAAGAAACACCATAAATTATACTCAATCAAAGGAAATGAACATTCTTTAAATATACCTCATGGAGAATCTATAGCACTACTGAACCAAGAAGTTTACAATATTTACAAAAGTGATATTTATGACAAACTGTCTCTCAGAAATATATTACTACTATTGTTTTACAAAGCGTTTTGATTTTCCTTTAAAAAAGGAAAAGTAATATCTCCAAAGTTGGAAGGAAAGAGAAAAAAATCCTTGTTTTAATCATTCTCATTGGATTAAACAATGAGTTCTGGAGGCATCACATGTGATACAATCCTTAGAACTACTTGGGATCTTTCAACTGGAATCAGGGGAGACACCCTCGTGGACGCCAAACAAATTCCCTTCCATTATTGGAGAAGCAAAAGTGAACTCTAACTCTAAGACCACACCTCAATAGTCCATCTACCCTTTGAAATTTAGGAAGAACAGGGGGCCTAACACCCAGCTATCTGATTCCCAAGCACTCTCAGCCTGGTGCTCACCACCACCATTTGTTTCAAACCTCCTAGGACTAAGTCCATGTTTTCTTTTATGCCTTTTTGTATCAATAACTAGAAAACCCCAAGATTCTAGGTCATCTCTCTTCTTCCACCCTTTGTCTCCCTAGTGATTTATACATACTTTCTTCTGTCCTTGTCTGGTGCCTCCTTCTATAATGTCTTCTGAATTCACAGCCAACAGTGACAAAGATCTCCTGAATTCTTCACCTCAACTCTCAGTGTTCCTTTTCCCATTCTTGTCCTGATGGGAGCCAGGCTCTTCTCTCGGATGTCAGCTGTGTTTTACTCCCATGCCCCAAACCTAACTGGCTTTGAGCATCAGTTAAGTGTCTTTACTCTGTACTGTAACTCCAGACTACTCTTCTTCCCACTCTACATATTTAATCTTATCTGAGATAAGGTTGTATCCTCTCTCACTTCTCCATATTGCTGGTATCTACGTATCCTTTATTTTTATACAAGTTTACTTCCTTCATTATAATGCTCTCCACTTTTTTTATAATTTCAACACAAAGATAGTCCCTTGAATTTCCATTTGTATGATCCATTCTCCCCAAATAGTTTTATGCTCTCCTGAATGTACCCTAGAACTACTGATAGTAAATATATAAACTTGGTCCAGAAAGAATATCTATTTATTCCATTCCATTCCATTCCAGTCCATTATCTTCTGTTCCATTCTGTTCCATAACTTCATAATAGATCCACCTTTTCTCTATTTCATCAACTTCAGCCTTCTTTTGTAGCCACTCTGAGTGCTAATTCATTGATTATACAGTCCTCCATCTACTCTGAGGACCAATTCATTGATTCTACAGTCCTCCATCTACTCCAATAATTGATTCCTCCATCAACTCTATCCATTCCTAATATCGTTTCTCAACTTCCCAAGTTTTTATAAACACTACAAACACCTTGTTCTCTTACTTATAAAAATCCTTACTTAGAAAAACTGTAACTTTGGTTGATTACAACTTTCTTCCCCAAACTCACCAGAATAAGTATACTTGAACATCAGTTGATCAAAATAGACAACCAAATCAATGAATATTTAATTTTAAAACCATAATTTTAGTGGATTCACAATTTTTCTAGCCAGTCATGCTGAACTTCTCCATTTATTCACTTTCTCATTTTCCAAAAGCACTATTCTACCCCCCCCCCATTTTCTTCTTTTATATTTCATCCATCTCTATGGTGAGGATTTCTAAACATATACTTAAAGTTTATGCCTCTTTCTCAATCTTGAAAATCATATCCAGCTGCTAATTAGATATCCTGCTTATATTTTTAGTAAACACACCTGTGTCTGCATTTCCAAAACAAGACTCCTGATCTTGCCCTTTAGAGTGGGTCTTCTTAAAGACCACCCCATTTCTGCTCCTTACAGACTTGTACCAACTTGGAGCAAAAGACTTGGGGTCATTCTTGATTCTTCCCTTCACTTTTCACATAGCACTACTATCAAATTCTTTTGCATCTACCTACTAACTAGGACCCACATTTGCCATTTAATCTCCCCAAAAAGGCTAATATAATTGGCTTAAAGTGTAACTGAGGTCATAACACTGCTTAAAATTCAGCAGGAAATCATTTTTCATTTCCAGTAATAGCAAACATTTTTAAAATGTCTCTAAGTACTAACTGAATAGCAGATGCATCAAGATATCTAGCAGAGAGTGGGTTGTGCTAGTCAAAATTCAGAGCCCTACACTGCATTCTCAGACTTTGTGTTCGGAAATCTCTGTGAAGGGATCTTCTGGTGACTGTGCTCAACAAAAGTCAAGGGCCCTTAGTGCTTAACGTGTACATGACTGACCCCCTTTTCTCTCTTTCTTTCAACTTAGAAAAGTGCGCCCACCCCCAGGCATGCGTCACTCCAGCTCATCTTCAGAGTCTGCACCTCCTTCCCCATCTTCGCCCTCTCTCCTGGCTTCCTGACTGCTATGGGTCGTGCACCTTTCCTCAGTCATGATGTTTCTGTCCCAGAGCTGGACAGTCATGGACTAAGTCCTCTGACACGTCAGCCAGAAACCTCTTCCCCTTTAAATTATGAGTGTTGAGTGTCCTATATTGTGTTTCAGTGACAGATAATGGAGTGACATCCCAGTGAAAGGATGTGCCCATTGAAGACTGGAACTCTTCCCAACAAGCACAAATCTTCATTCTTTCCCTTTTTCATTCCATCCAGACTGGGAGCCAACCACATCCGGGGTGCATCTTGCCTGTTTGCCTACCCTCCATGGAAGTCATTCACACACACCCAGAACCAAGCTGTAGTAATCTGCCAGGTATTTCAGAGATCATAATTCATGATGGCAATTAGCAAATATTACTGTGGAAAAGGTTACTCAGAAAGAACATACCATCAATAGATAATTGCTTTTGGTATGATACAGAATTTTCCAGGAGAGTTTTCACAAAAATGAACACTTACTGAGATATATCATCTATATCTACATCTATATCTATATAGAATGTCACTGACATCATTAAGAAATATGGACATCGTTAACAAATACCTAGAAGCTCAGTCACTGTCATCATCAATAAATACATTCTTTCTGTGACCCTAAAATTCTATGGAACACAACTGGCCATTTTAATCTTTTATTTCTCATATTTGGTTATTAGGTTATGCTTTTTTATTTAACATAGTGTTTATTATAACAAGCATGTCTAATCCATGGGCTGCAAGTTGGCCAGGCCTAGCTGGTGTTATTGGTTCCCAAGTCTCTCTGAATAGCCAAGTCTCTTACCTATCAATTCTAAGCTCATTTTTATAGGAGGATTGTCTGTGTTTTATTTTTCATTCCTTAAAGTTCACTGTAACGATTTATTTACATACTCTTAAAACCCATCCTTTTTTGTATTTTAAAGATGAATGATATTAAATTATCTAGAAATAAAATACAGCTTTTAATATCCTAATTTTCTTTCTCTATAAGGAATCAGTCTAGATACTTCCAATTTGGAGGCTAAAAAAAAGAAAAAAAATGGGGGTGTGTTATCATTTCAAAAAGCATTTCCAGGAGTAACATTTCCATGGAACACTTTCAAAAAAGGGTTAGAATTTAGTTTCCTGAAAGGTACAAAATTGTAAGATCAAGGTATTTTTTTGTATAACACAGTCTATCATTTTGTCACTCATACAAATTGTGAACTTACACATGGCTCTACATAGACGTTCACTTTTCATAGCTATCATGTTAAGTTGCTAATGAGAGGTAAAAAGTGAGTTATATACGAGAGAAAAGGCATGCAGAAAATTATCCACAAATTTGAGTACTAGTTAGGAACCCCTCAGGATCGCTTCTTGGCCTTTTGGCTAAGAAAAGATCAAGTGTAGGAATCCCTCAGGTTCTCACATTTTTTTGTATACATATTTGAAAAGGCTGAATAATAATGCATAGTATCATCTGTAGATTTAATTAAAATAATACATTAATTATTTATTAAAATGTAACTTCTACAAGTTGAAATTTAGAAAAGTTTTGAAAGTAAAACACAGAGAATAAAATAAATTGAAAATAAAAATTTTCAGGTGACAAAATTCACTGTTTATTGTTCTAACTTCTATATCATGGTTTGTATTATTCTTTATTTTGTTCTCAGGATGCAATATGTATAATAAATATTGAGAATATTTGTTGAGTAGGAAAATGAAAAATACATTTTCTTTGTTCAACTCTCCTTTTAAAAATAGTCCCAATAATAATTGCTGGTAACTTTCTCTAGAGATTCTGATACATCAATAACCTCAGTTAAGTCTCTAAATGCATTAATGCTAAATAAGAAGTTTATTTAAGTACAGCAAAACTACTCATCATTAGTTTTGATCAATTGCTCTGTAGTCACTTTCATTAAACTGTTTAATTTGAACCACAATCAGATTGTGTCCTTGTAAAAGATAAAGCAGATTCCCTAGCCATTAATTAAATGGTCTAACTAATGCTGGTTACGTACCCTCTGCTGAAAACCAACTCAGCAAAACATTACTACTTCTCTTTTGAGAAGAAACTATTTTAACACTAATAATGGTTTCTTCCTGGAGCAGGTGAGAAGAAACTCAAACATGCTTCCTAGTGCCCTGGTACAGCACTTTGTTCCCTGAGTTTTTATGAGGAATTCTATAGTGCATGTAAACAAAATAAACTCATGAACAGCATTCTTTAATAGGAATATAAATATGCACATTTAACTTATAAATTGATAAAGTAGGGATTAAACCTAAATGATGCTTCATTACTGGGCATAGTGACACACCATTGTAACCCCAGGACTTGATGCTGAAGCAGGATGATTGCTCAGACCTCAAGCCCAGCCAGGCTACACAGTGGACCCTGCATCAAAAAAATTTTTAAAAAATAAATAAAAATAATGTTTTATCATTTCTTTTCTTTGAAATAATGAAATGGAATGTCAATTGTTAACTGTTCCCACTGACAATTTCATCTCAAAATCAACAGTATATATACATATTTTTATTTATTTATGTATTTGTGTATGTATGTATTTATTTATAGTTTTTTGAGAGGGTCTCAGTAGTTCAGGCTGGCCATGAACTCACTATGTAGCCCAGGCTAGCCTTGAACATGCAGCAGTCCTCTTGCCTCTGTCTTCTGAGTGCTGGGGATACAGGTGTGAGCCACCATGCCTAGCTCTTTTTTTTAAGAAGAAGAAAATTCTGCCACTTGTAGCAACTTGGATGGAAATGGAGATCACTGTGCTAAGTAAGGCGCAGGAAGACAAGTGCCACAGGACCTACTCAGACCTGAGATATAAAACTTCTAGAAGTTGTTAGGAGAATGACGGTTTCCAGAGTCTGGGAAGAGAATGGAAGATGAGGAATCTGGAAACAGTGGAAGAACAGTGGTACATTTTGGGGTGCCACTGCATGATAGGGTGCTACAGGTACCAGTAGTATAGTATCCATTTTAGAAAAATTAGAAGAAAGGATTTTGAAAGTTTTCACCATAGTGAAATGATACTGTTTTGAGGAGGTAGTGTTGTTTGACCACATTTCAATATGACAGTGCATACATGGAACAGAACACTACATGGTACTTCAATAATATGTACAGTTTTGGGTTTTTTTAATTGAATTCTTTATTGGTACATTTTATATAGAGCTCACAATCACACTAAACATTGGGGAATTTGTACCAGTATATGACACAAGTTAATTCTAATTTTTATCCATATACCTACCCACCAATAATCCCCACACCCTATATACATGTTATTTTTTTTCTTTCCAAATCATATTTATTCTTTCCCCTCATTGCAGTTTTGGTTCTTATATATCAGTTAAAAATACTTTTCAAAATTATTTCAGAGGCAAAATGAACAAATGGCAGGCAGGAAGGAAGTTCAAAGGAAGACAGTTCTGCATTTTAGGAGGGTGGGACTTCATAATAGTCAATAGTCTTCAAGTTAGCTCAGTGTTCATGAATCCTTACAGCATATAAAGGGATCCACAGGGAACCCTGGGGGAGAAAATCACCTGACTGAAGGGATGTGATGTGGTTGGCAGCGAATTTAATAACCAAAAAAGAGGGCTGGAGATTCAGTTCAAGTGGTACCACACCAACCTTGGATGCACAAGGGCGTGAGTTTGATCCCCAGTACCTAAATAAATAACCAAAAAAGAGTACTTGATCCCATGACAAAATACCTACATTTGCATAACAAATTAGTGTTTGAACAAACAAACTCTTCTATGGTGTTATTTCTCTTAAAATCTGTGGGTCAGGGCCGGAGATTTAGCTCAGTGGTTCCGGCACTTGCCTTGCAAGCGCAAGGCCCTGAGTTCAATCCCGGTAACCACGTACAATGTTGGGCGTGGTGACTCACGCCCACCAGCAATCAATACCACATACTACAGTGCCAGGCGTGGTGGCTCATGCCTGTAATCCCAGCACTTGGGAGGCAGAGACAGGAGGATTGCTGAGTTCCAGGCTTGCCTGGGCTACATAGTGAGCTCAGGGCCAGCCTGAACTACAAAGCGAGATCCTGTCTCAAAAAAAACCAAAAAATCTGTGGGTCAGCTGCTTTTCCTTGGACCCTCTGAGAGAGAACACAATGCACTGATGAAGACCAGGGACAGAGATGTCAAACTACCTGCTCTTTTTCTACTATTAAAAATCTGACAGCCATCTGTCTCTCACTTAACCTGCTGGTTTCCAACTTATAAAAAGGTGTCAGCTCATAGGTTTGTTGTGAAAATGGAATGAGATTGTCAAGAAGAGTATCAAGCACATATGAAGTACATAGGGCGCATTACCTTTTCTTGCTAGCTATATGCTGCTGTACACATACACACACACACACGTGAGCACACGCGCGCACGCGCACGCGCACGCGCACTACTTTGCATTACTGTCCATCTGGAGAGGATAGGTGGCATGTATGCTGTCCTTCTTTGTCAGTCTAGGTAGTGGGGATAAATAAATGAGAAAAAAATTCCATGGGAACTCAAGAATTTTGAGAGAGCAAACTACAAACCTGAAATTTCACACTCAACAAAATTATCTGTTAAAAGTAAAGGAAAAGTAAAGCAAAGAAAAAAAAAGAAAAGGAAAGATAAACAGGAATTTGTCTTGAGGAGAACTGATTTCCAGGAAAAATTGGAAGAAACTGTTTAGGGAAAAGGAAAATGACATGGCTGAGAAACTCGGCTGTACTTAAAAAAAGGAAGAGAAAAAGAACTTTGGGAAAGATAAAAAGTGAAGATAAAATAAAAACTTTTAAAAATATTCTGAGTTGGGCCAGAGGGTTAGCTCAGTGGTTCCAGCACCTGCCTTGCAAGCGCAAGGACCTGAGTTTGATCCCCGGTAACCACATATAATGCTGGGCGTGGAGACACGCCCACCAACAACCAACACCGCATACCACAATGCTGGACGTGGTGGCTCACGCCTGTAATCCCAGCACTCGGGAGGCAGAGACAGGAGGATTGCTGAGTTCGCGGTGGCTTGCCTGGGCACCATAGTGAGCTCAGGGCCAGCCTGAACTACAAAGCGAGACCCTGTCTCCAAAAAGAAAAAAAAAAAATTCTGAGTTGAGCTAAATGTTAAAAGAGTCTAAGGATTATCATGAATTTGAGGCCAGCTTGGTCTACATAGTGAGTTCAAGACCAGCCTGAACTATATAGTGAGACCCTGTCAAAAAAACAAAACTAATAAAGTTCATGTAAAATAATATGGGAGTACACGTTCTCAAAGGAGGTGTTATCCTCTGAATTTCTGCTGGATCTGTGATGACTTTTCATTCCTGATTGCTTTGATTTGAGCCTTTTTTTCCTTTGTTTTGATAATGTTGGCTAAAGATTTGTCAATCTTGTTTCTTATTTTATAAAACCATCTCTTCAATTTGTTGATTGTTTTGTATTCTTCCCTTAGTCTCTATTGCAATGATTTCTGCAATAGATCCTTATATGATCCTTATAACTTCCTCCCTTGTATGACCTTTGGATTTGTCTTGCTCCTTGTTTCTAGTAGTTTGAGGTTCAGCATTTTATATATATACTTAGTAATCTAAAGTATATGTTTGTATACGATATATAGAAGTGAAACCACTGCCAGCAATGATACAAGGGACAGAAAGGAGGAAATAGGACTATTTTGTTACTATCAGGCATTACAGTACTCATAGTGTTTGCAAAGGATAGTGTTATTTCGAGGTAGATTTTGATTAGTTGTAAGACTGCAATAAATTAGTAAAAAATTGCCGATATGACAAGAATCACTACAAATTCTAAATTATAACTGGTGTGCTGAGGAAACAGAATCATACACAAGTTACCTTAAACCTATTAGGATACAAATGTGCATAGAGTGGGAAAAAATAAAGAACAAGGGCAACAAATAAAATATAGTAAAAATATCTTAGATATTAGTCTAGCTATATCAATAAATAACGTTACACACCAATGGCCTAATTACCTTAATTAGAAGACATATTGTACGAATGGGTTACAATATAAGATCTAACTAGGTATTGTCTCTAAGAAATTCACTTTAAACCTAAAGACATGAGTTAAACTCAACTGTAACATTAATCAACAGATATAATGGATTTCATCCAACAATATTCTCAAGCTCTCAAAGAACACTGACCAAGCTAGATAACCTTAGGGCCAGCCATAACATGCACCTCAACAAATGTAAAAATAATAGAAATCAGACTTCTGCCAGAATAAGAACATAGTTAGAAAACCGTAAAATATTTAGAGATTAAATAATATATTTCTAAATAGTACACAAGTCAGAGAAGCAAAACCAGATAAATTTAAAACAATATTTTCAACTTAGTGAAAAAGAAAACATCATATATCAAAATTTGTGGGATGCAGCAACAGTCGTTTTAGAGGGAAATTCACAGCAATGATGCATGTGTTGGAAAGTCTAAACTTGATCCTGCAGTTCTTCATCTTTGGAAACAGGAAAAGAACAGAAAATTAAATCCAAAAAAGCATAAAAGCTAATGAAAGTGGATGAAATTCAGAACAAGAAATAAATGGTGAAAAATCAATGAATCCAAAAGATGCTTTTTTGAAAAAAAAAAATGAAATCTATAGAGAAGAAAAATATATCTCACTCTGGTAGTGATTACAGATTATTGGGAAAGTTATGCATATTTAGGAGAGAGGAGGATATGGGACACATCCACACAATTGTGCTGTGAGTTTAAAACTGTTCATCCATTCTATTTTTTTAATTGAATTCTTCATTGGTATATTTCATATACACCCCAAGATAACATTCAACACTGGGAAATTTATACCCCTATGAGACACAAGTTAATTTTCACTTTTACCCATATCCCTACTGACTTTACAACTCCTAACCCTTATACACATATGCTTTCTTTTTAATCATATTCTTTCATATTCATTTCTTTTATTAAAAAAACCCCCACATCTTCTTTATCCAGTCTCCAGCTGATGGGCATTTGGGTTGTTACCAAGATTTAGCTATCAAAAACTAAGCTGCTATGAACACGGGTGTATATATGTCTCTATGATATGAGTCTTTTAATTCAAGTATATTCTAAGCAGGGGAATAGCAGGGTCAAATGGGACCTCTAACTCTAGTTTTCTCTCAACACCAATCTCAACGATGTTTGCACTGTATACATTCCCACCAACAGTGGAGAAGGGTTCCTTCTTCCCCGCTGCCTTGCCAGCATTTATTGCTGGTTAATTTCATAATAGTCATTTTTGTGGAGTGAGATGATATCTCAGTGTTGTTTTCATCTGCACCTCTCGAATGACCAGTGATGTTGAACATTTCAACCTCTGTTTCTTGCCTGCTTTTGCTTCTTCCTCTGAAAAATGTCTGTTCATTTCAGATGCCTATTTTTGAACTGGGTCTTTAAATATGGGGGACTGATTTTTTTAAAGGTCTTTATATATCATAAAGAGTAGCCCTTTGAGAAACTGCTAGTAAAGTTTTTTTTCCCATGTTGTTGGTCATCTTTTAGCTGTGTCAGGGGTTTCCTTTGCTGTGCAGAAGCTTTTTAATAGGACGAGATCCCATTTGTTGATTCTTTCTGCTAGTTCTTGTGCTATAGAGGTTCTGTTCATAAAGTCTCTTCCTAAGCCAATGTCTTCAAGAGTTTTACCTAACCTACTTTTCGGCAGGTTTAGTGTTTCCATTTTAATGTTTAGGTCTCTAATCTGCTGTGATTTTAGTTTAGTACAAAGTGAAAGAGATAGGACTCCTTTTTTTTTTCTTCTATTGTTTGCAACCCAGTTTTTCAGCACCATTTGTTAAAGAGGTTGTCTTAACTCCACTGAGGATGTTAGGCTCTTTTGTCAAAGATAAGGCTTAGTGTACCTGGAGTTGTTTCTGGAACTTCTAATCTATTCCATGGTCCTTGAGTATGTTACTTTGCCAGTATCATGCAGTTTTTATCACAGTGGATTTATAGTAAAGTTTCAAGTTGGGGGTCATAATAACCCCATGTCCCTGTTTCTTAGATTTTTTTTTTTTTTTTTTTTTTTTTTTTTTTTTTTTTTTTTTTTTTTTTTTTTTTTTTTGCTATTCTAGGTCTCTTGTGGTTCTAGATCACTTTTTGGATTATTTTCTCTAGCTCTCTGAAGTATGGTGTTGGGATTTCAACTGGAATTGCATTGAATCTATGTAGTAGTTATAGAACTATAGCATTTTGACAATGTTGGTTCTTCCTACCCAGGAACAAGGGATGTCTTTCCATTTTCTGATATTTTCTTCTATCTCCTTTTTCAGAGTCCTGTAGTTTTCAGAGTAGAGGTCTTTCACCTCCTTTGTTAGATTGATTCCTAGATATCTTTTTTTTTTTTAATTTTTTTGCTTTTTGAGACAGGGTCTCGCTTTGTAGTTCAGGCTGGCCCTGAGCTCACTATGGTGCTCAGGCAAGCCGCCACGAACTCAGCAATCCTCCTGTCTCCGCCTTCCGAGTGCTGGGATTACAGGCGTGAGCCACCACGTCCGGCATTGTGGTATGCGGTGTTGATTGTTGGTGGGCGTGTCTCCATGCCCAGCATTATATGTGGTTACCGGGATCAAACTCAGGACCTTGCACTTGCGAGGCAGGCGCCGGAACCACTGAGCTAACCCTCTGGCCTGATTCCTAGATATTTCATTTTTCTGGGTGCTACTGTGAAAGGGATTGACTACCCAATTTCTCTTTCAGTGAGTCTGTTGTTTGTGTAGACAAAGGGTGTTGATTTTTGAGCACTGACCTTGTATCCAGCTACACTACTAAATTTGGTGATTAAGTCTAATAGTCTTTTGTTTTTTAGGATCCTCTATATAGAGAATCATGTCATCAGCGAATAATGACAGAGAAGCAAGTAGTGTCTTTGGAGGTTCTTCTCCATATTATAGTTATATCCAGTTTTCCCAGAAAGAAATGGAGATTCCAAGGCCTTCTGGTCTCATCCAAGATGTAGTATTGCAGGCCCATTTGCTGGTCAATGACACCCAATTGCCTTTTTGCTGACTCATTGCCCTACTTTCACTATGCCTTACATACCCAGTCTATCTTCACTGGCCTCTAGCTTGGTGTGGGTGGAATCAGGAAGTCCACAGGCCTGGGCTCTGGTTAATGGGATGGACTCCCTTGTTGCTGAGGTTCCCCACAACCTCCCCTGTGCACCACTTGCCTGATCCGTCTCTGCACACCTGTGGTGTGGTCTGGGTGCCAGAGGGCATAAAACTCCTTTGTTAATGAGTTTTTTCTGTACAGTCTATTATTTAGAAAACTACTTTGATAACATCATGAAAAGTGATCAATGCTCTGTAAGCTGATCACAGGAAAAAAGAGAGTATAAAAATTAATAATCTCAGGAGTGAGACCAATGAAATCACTACAAACATGGATATCATGCAAAACATTCCAATACGTTCTATAAGTCACACAAAACAGAAAAGTTTATGGAAGACCATTTACTAAGCTCAAGCAAGAAGAAACAGATAACCTGAATATCTATATACCCAAGAACATGAATTTTACTTAAAAACTATCAATGAGGTAGCATAGTGCTCACCATTAAAATGAACAAACTTCATATATGTAGCAGTGATATATATTTAAAAATCTTTCCTCTAATCCACAAAAAAAGCTGACCCAAGTCAGTTGACATGAACTGAATTATTACAGACTGTGTGTTACTACTAAGAGAGAACCCTAACCAATAGTATGTGTGATCAAACTCAGAACAGCATTGGCCTGATAAGATAGGAGATGGTAAGAAAAGCTAACTCTCTCTATCTCTCTCTTTTAACATTTCAACACAATTTATTGAATAGCTTATTATTTGTTAAGGAAATGAGAATACCAGTTTTGTCTTTAAAAAAATTTATTGGTACAATATAGGTATATGTAATGATCACACTCATCATAAGGAATTTGTATCTGTATAACACATCTTGATTGCTCTTTATTTTCCATTCTCCTCCCTTCAATTCCTCTTCCTCCTCCTATTTACAAAAGCCATTTCCCCTTCTTTTCTCCTTTCTTTTTTTTCCCTTCCTTTCTCCCTCCCACCTCTCTAGTCCCCACTTCCTTTTGAACATTTTTTTTTCGTATTACACATCATCCCATTACACATTTTGGTCTCTATTTATATTTTCAGTGTCTTACATCAGAGACAAGTCGATATAAGTGGTGCATCACTCACTCTCTAGAGGGAGGATGTCTGTTTTCTTTGGGGTACACATGCTTATGCACATTTCATAACTCAGGTAGCTGGGCAGTACACTTTACTTCATATAAATTGAGTCTCATAAAGTTGATTAAGCTGTTAGAAATAAAAGTTTAAATATCGTGGAAAAGATAATATGGAAGGAGAATGCCATGAACAATTTATACCAGTAAGTTTGAATACATCAATTAAATAAAAATAATGTTATGGAAGTGATTAAAACTGACTCATAAAATTAAAAAAAAACAAATGTCAAATAATAATTGGAAATATCCTCCCACTCCTACACCACCACAGAAATTTGAGCCCAGGCTGAATTATTAAAATTTTATAAAAGAGTGAAAGTTCTATTAATATCAACAAACATATCTGAAAATAGAAAAAGGGGAAATATAACACACTTAATGATTCTAGTATAATCTCAATATACAAATCACACAAGTATAATTGAAAAAGAAATACTTATAGGCAAAACTTCCTTATTAACACTGTTGAAATATATAAAAACATATTTTGTCACCAAGATTCATTTGTCTCAGGATGCAGGCTGGCTCACCATTAAAGCATTAATGGATGATATTCATATTACCACATTAAAGAAAAATCACATTTCAGTACCTGTAGTAACAAGCACATAATTTATTTCAACACCATTCATGATAAATATAAGATTAAACTACCAAAATTAATGAACTATGAATAAAAGAAAGTATTCAAATTCAAATATAATGAATTCCTTAAAAAATACAACTGCAAGAAATATATTAGATTGAAAAATATTTAAGATTTTTTTTTACTAGAAGACAAAAGTGCTAACTTTTAATGTTATAGTCAACCTTATTCTTGAAATTCTGACTGGTACACTAGGACAAACACAGATATAATATTCATGGGTAATAATGTGATAGTACTGCAAACTCACTGGACTGTGTTAGAGAAAAGAAATATAAGGAAGAGTACTAATTCTGTTTTTGACTTCCCCCAAATTAAGAAAAACTTAATGGGAAAATATGTTCAAAGTCAAAATATAAGACTATGTTTACAGCATAATTTGTAAATAAATTCTAGTGTCTTTAAATTGCAAAGATCTCTTACAATTAAATATCAGACTTTACAATTTTTTGCCAATCTGATCACTGTGAAGTGTTATCTTACTTTAGTTTTTTTCTTTTTTTGGTCTCAATTCCTCACAAGGGAAGCATAAAATATATATAAATCATATTTTCTGTTTCATGAGTTACTTCAGCATATCTTCTGTCCATTTTAATTATTGGATTATGTAATATATATGTTAGTTACTTAAATTTTGACATTCTTCTGGTACTATTCTTTAACCGCACTTGTCTTGAGTCTCTAAATATAAATTTAATTTTGTCAAATTCCTGTAGTGTTGGATTAAACATAAATTTTTAGTTTATTGTGGCTTATCTAAAATTCTTCCCTTTTTATCTGTATATATGATAATCAACTTTATAAAGTTTTTTTGTTTTTGTTTTTGTTTTTTTTACAACAGGGTCTTGCTTTGTAGTTCAGGCTGGCTCTGAGCTCACTATGTAGCCCAGGCAAGCCTCAAACTCAGCAATCCTCCTGTCTCTGCCTCCTGAGTGCTGGTATGTGGTATTGATTGCTGGTGGATGTGAGTTACCATGCCCAGCATTGTATGTGGTTACAGGGGATCCAATTCAGGACCTTGCGCTTGGCGAGTCAGGCACCGGAACCACTGAGCTAAATCTCCGGCCCTAAAGTCTTATAAATAAATAAAGCTGATGCTGGAAAAATAAAAAAAGTGGAGAAAATATAAAAAAGAATAACTGAAATGTGTGATGTATGTATACCAATTATCTGCAATAATCAATATATCCTGCAAACATATACTAATCAAACCTTAGAATGTCACTATTTGATATTATATTTCTGTTCTACAAATTTTTCTATTTGATTATTTTTCATCATTCTGATATTAATACCATAGTCTGTTACATTTTTTATTTATATTTTTGTTTAAATTGAGTTTCTGGTCTCATTCTTTCTCACTAGACAGCTCACATATATTTTTGTCTGTTTTATCTTATGAGTTTGAGAGTCAGCCTAACAATTTCCATCTATAATGTTTTGAAATTTTGCTTCAACTCACTGTGACTGCTATTTTTATAATATAAAATGGCTAAATCCATAAATATAAGTATACAAATTTGCTAAGCTCTTCTTTTTGTTCCTTAATTAAAATTTAATAATTCTCCACATTAAGGTCTTTTAAGAGGTTTACTCTTTACCTATGCTAGATGCCCTGGATCTATTATAAAATGACATTTTACGATATATCTTTGAATTACTACAGTACTAAATGTAATTTATTTTTATTCACTGAACTTGAATCATGATTTCACTGATTGTTCTCAAGGACAAGTGTTTTGCTCAGGTTTCTGCATTTGCAGAGTAGAATCTGAATTCAGATACAGTTTTTATAGTACAGGAAGTTTGGCAGAACAGAATATGAAATAAAAAACTTCCAAATAGTTTTTCTCTGTCACTAAGTCATGTGTACACCATATTTTCCTTAAAACCACTTGCTAAATACCAGATCTTTTCTTTGATATGAGCACCTGTAGATGCAAATGAGCTCTAGAAAGTATGACAGATTTTGTAGAATGGGAAGTTTCCAAAGGAAATTTGGTGTGGGAATGTAATGAGGGGAATAAATATGATTCAGAAAGAAAATAAAAGAGCATGTATATAGGGGGTTGGGGAGGTGTGGGTAGGTAGGGATATGGGTAAAAATGAGAATTAACTTGTGTCATATATTGTTACAAATTCCCCGATGTTATGTGTGATTGTGAGATGTATATAAATTTTACCAATAATTAAAAAAACACTTGCTAACAAAAGTTTTAGCTTCAATTGCTATAAATGACTATAATAAGTTATTATTTTAGCAATTTCTTTATGAATTAAGTGAAGCCAGCAGAAAATTAGGCTGTTTTCCTATGTTTCTGGTTGTTTTTCTCAGTTTGTCTGCAAATTACTAAATGCATTTTCCTGAAAGATTTATAAAAAATAGAAGTTGGTAAAGTCAAGTATTTAATCTCCAAACTTTCAAAATCTTGGGGAAAAAACTACTTTGTATCTAATTTCTTTGTCTCAAAAATATGATTAATGACACTAATCCAGGGACAATTTATAGCAAAGATAGAAGAGATAAAGCAGAATCTGAAATGCAATTTCTGCCCCTCATCAAGGAAACCATGTATAATAAAAGCCTGCATTATTCAGGTGCTGAGGATCCCAAGTGTTTAATACCAGTGAAGCTGAGCATCTACTGCAGAAAGTGAAATAGTTCACTCAAACAAGCCTACTTTCCTCTATTAAAAAAATTAATACTTTGTTTGCAGAGAGAGACGAGCTTAATCAGATGTCTCATAACCATCTTCATTATTTTTCATCCACCATATTTATAAGTGCTTTTTTCTAGGTTTTGCCTAATTACATTTTTGGGTTCCTGTACATTTTAAATCTAGCTGAAATAATGAGCACTTTTCCAAATGCTTTAATGTTAAGTGAAGCCTACTTGTTGCCCTTGGAAAAGTTCTATTGTTGTGTTCGGTGGCCTTGTGTTTCAGCACGCATCACTTTTCTATATGTAACCCAGGCTACCGGCTGAGCTGCCAAAAAACAGAACCAAGTAAATGATGATCTCAATCTGTTTGATATTCATTACTAATAGTTATTGTTAAAAAGATACATAGAAAATAACTCTGGATATGAAACAAATATACTTAGCCTTATTAATTAGATAAATAGGAAGGATGAATCAGAATCTGATTTTAGAACACTGCTTATCTCCAAATAAGAGAACCCACCAGATATATTTATTGTTTGCAATAGGACTTTAACAAGAACCCCAACCCTAAATAAGGCTTTTTCTTTTGAGTTTTGGACTTAAGAAAGCCATATCCTTTCTAGTTTAAAACTCAGAGCTTGTTGCATTCCAACTTGGAGCTTAGAACCTTGTTTTTATACCCAAATGATTCAGACCTATCACACTGTTAGCATACTTAAAAATCTAACAACTAAATAACAGCCACCATGAGCACCACAAAGTGAACCTTTCTGATAACTGCGACTATATTTTACTGTAAGATGTGTTCATTAACTATTTGCTTAATAATTTATAAATATGTAGAAAATACAAATGGCCCATCAGAGACACTGCAGGCATCAATTCAAGTAACCATAAAGGCTTCTGGTAGGAAGAACAGTCCGAAGGAAAAAGTTGAGTTATCACTCAGGTGATTGCCCATGTCACAGGAAAAATTGGTCTTGGGTTCCATTTAGAGGCAGAGTTTCTAATTTCCCTAAAGAAAATAAATCAGAAAACCTAATGGGGTCCTCATATACCTGAACATTGACTTAAACTGCCCCTTTGGTTTGTGTTTTTCCAAAGAAACAAAGAAGTGAATATTTTCCTAGGGCATCTCCATGGGCCTCTCTTCCTCTTCCCACATAATCTGGACTCGACACAAATTGAACGTTAAGGCAAGGACAAGTTAAATCATCATCTTGATTAAAAGGTGATGTCAACTGACAGAAGTTCACAAATATAAGTCACTAAATGTGAAAATATGCTATCTGACTCTTTTCCTTTGTTTTACTAGGGCTAATTTTTAAACTTTTAAGTTACAGGACATACACTCCCCAGAATTCTCTACCATCTAAAAGAACAGCAATAGTATCAATAGTATTAAAACTTCATTCATTGAACATTGTAAAGTCCCATATAGGAGAAATCAGACTAGTAGTCCTCTCTTTTATAAAAGAGAACATGGAACAAGAGAAATCAATAAATGCTCTTAATCACAAACTTACAGACTCATGATCTAAGGTCTTCTCTATCACAAGTCTTCAAGGCTGCTGAGTACAGCACTACACTCTCCATACCACACTGAGATCACATCCTTAAGAAAATCACTGCCATTTCTAAATTCACAGAGCATTGCTAAGGACTAGGCTTTTTCTCATAGTTAGTGCTGGTGATTCAAAGACGAACTTAAGTGTCCCTGGCTCAGGTGGTAACATGCTGCTGGAGACAGGCAGACAAATAGACTAGGAAGGTAAAGTGTGTGCTATGATAGGGCCTGTGAATAGGTACTGTTGTGGGGAACTGGAGATACCCAATCCATTCTCAATGGATTAAAGAGGTAACATGGGTGAAGGGGCTTGCAAGCTGTACAGGTGAATACAAAGGGAAACTAATGACTTATCAATGAGAGAAAATAGAGGAAAATATTATTCAAAGCAATAATTATATTCCAAATCATTGGCTTCTTTAGTTATTTTTTTCTGTAATTGTTTTCACATTTTTGCTTATATATTCATAAGTGGACTTATAGTGGTAACATTTAATTGATACAAATCTAATTAAATAGATGGCTTTCTTTTACCTGTCAGCCTTCCCTGTTACAAATGTTAGTGCTGAGCTTCCACATGGGTGTGGTTTTCCTATTGCTTTGGAATTCATGACACAGAAGTAGTGTTCCAGGTACTTAGACACCACAGCTGATGGTACAGTTCAAAAGAAACTGGTCAAGCAGATTGAAAGTGAAAGACAAACTTTCAAAAGTATGACACTATAAAATACCTTTTCAAAATGACATTCAACATAAAAATGTGCACAGTGGAACCAGTGGCTTTTGTGACTGCATTTTTGGTATACAGACTTCAAAGTAAAATAGGCCAGTACATAACCTAATGGTCTACAGACATCAAGGACAAAACAAATCTCAGTGGTATATGATATTAAAGTTTGAGTGAAAATAAAAGCAATGCAAATTCTCAAAGTGGAAAACAGGTCCAATACTACACTTTATTCTAAAATTTATTAAATTAAAATAAAACAACTGTATACATTTATGAATGTACAGTATGCTACTTCAATACATGTAGAACATGCAATGGCCACATCATCAAACATTCATCATTTCACTTTACTAATCTTTTTGTTTTGTTTTGTTTTGTTTTTGAGACAGGGTCTCGCTTTGTAGTTCAGGCTGGCCGAGCTCACTATGTAGCCCAGGCAAGCCACTGCGAACTCAGCAATCCTCCTGTTTCTGCCTCCTGAGTGCTGGGATTACAGGCCTGAGCCACCGGGCACTGTGGTATGTGGTATTGATTGCTGGTGGGCGTGAGTCACAACGCCCAGCATTCTATGTGGTTACCGGGATCGAACTCATCAGGACCTTACACTTGCGAGGCAGGCGCCAGAACCACTGAGCTAAATCTCTGGCCCCACTTTACTAATC